>JAJEJO010051746.1:0-25481 GCA_020662805.1 Glaucomys volans
GAATTTTAGAGAATATATACAAAATTAGAATTTCAATATTCCTCAAGAGTCTTTTATTCAAGAAGACAATAATACCTTTCAAGAGATGCACAATGAAAAGATAAAGCACTATGAAATGTAACTTGAGATATTCAACTTTTAGACAAAATTAGCAAACATGTGGTACTTAATACATATTCATGATCATAATGTAAGATTTTTCAGAGGAATCAGAACATTCTTTTTAAATGTTAATCAAAGTTCATGAGGCTAAAAAACAGTATCTATAGCTATCCATTTGCAAAGAGGAGTACTTTTGAAAATAAGGAGCTTGTACTGGCTAAAGTTAGAGAAAAATAATACATATATATAAACATATTCATATATAGATCTGTGCCAGATCTTGGAATAATTTATTCAATTTCCTTCTTTCCTTTCTCTTTTGTTCCTTTCTCCGTTCTTCATTGTTTCCTCCCTTCCTTCCTTCCTCTTTCTGCTAGTTACTTAGTTATATTTTCACCTAGCCTTAAGCTTCATAAAATCCTTATAAGATAGGAATTAACATGCCCATTATGTTGAAGAAGAAATCGAGGCTTTGAGAGGTGAAGTTAGCCCATCTGCAGAGTCAGCAGAGCAGCGGGCACGTGAGCCCAGTGTCTGTATGCTCTCAAGTTCCTTGATGCACTGTGGTTTTCTACTTCTTGCTCTAAGAAAGACAGAGGGTCTCTCTCTGACATTGGCCTTATCTTGTTGCTATGAAGACAGAATGGGAATCAAATTGTGTGAATGTATGAATTAATTTGACATATCCCACAAAATTACCCCAAGGATCATTGTTTAGGAAGAAATTCTGTTCACTTTACTTCTAAGCACTGAATTTTGCTTTCTGAAGGAAAAAAAAAAAAACCCTTAAAAATTTGTCTTGAGTAAATATTTGGCTTTTCTCTGGTATAAAATGTCCTCCAATATTTATTCCAAGTGCTAATATGACACAGAATCTTGGGATTCTATTTGGGTAAAGCTTACAAGGCAGAATCTAATTAGAAAAATCTAAGAAAGGCAGCTATCTAGCAACACCATATATAGAGGGTTACAGGTTTGTGTGTGTGTATGTGTGTGTGTGTGTATACACAGTTAAATATTTCTGTATTCATTTATAATAGTTTCTGGCATTCATACAGTGGGGTCATCAAGCCATCAACAAGTGGTTATGTCACCAGAGAAGAAATTGAACACAATGACATCACTCGTAAAGTTTCATTTAAAACATTTAATTTAACTCTTTGAGTCTCAGTGTCCCTAACTATAAAATGAGAAAAGAATTAGTTGCTTGTCATTCATATATTGTGAAGGCTTATGTGAGATAATCCATGCAAAGTACTTAGAATATCGTGTATTATATTTAAATTAATAGTAACTTTTAGCTATTATTAGTAGATTAAGGGTTATTGTGAAGAGATTCCAAAAGGACATTAATTAATTTATTATTTATTTGACAAACAATTATTTTGTGAGGCTCTATGCTAAAGCCAAGACACTAAGGATGTACAGCATTATTTTCTACAAAGGACTTAGAGTTACCTTGGCTAAAACAAGCAAATGTTAAATATGAACTATTCCTTTTCATGCGTAATGAAAGAGAATACATTTTAAAAAACTTTTAAATTATCATGAGATTCAGGTTAGTCTTTTCTATTTCTGGGTTTGAAGGAAGTAATGGAAATTTTTAAGGACAAAAACAAACATGTAGAGCATAATAAAACAAAGTAAAAAATAATTTTTGAAGTGATGAGGAATTTGTTAATTAGCTAGACTGGACCACTTCACAATCATTTATACTTCAAAGCATCATGTGGTACATGATAAAAAACATACAATGTTATCTGTCCATTAATAAAAAAATACTGTGATCTAGAACAGGAACCCATATGGTGAGTGGTAAACACATGAAGCCTGTTACCTGGAGGTTAGACCCTTGGCCAACTCCAAAGTACAGAACTGAAATTCCAACTTCCAAACTGAATTAAAACAGGGCATAGGGACATAGTAGTCTGAGAGAAATTCATCCTAGCTCCCAAATAAAGAAAACACAAATGCTCTCTAAAAAAAATCACCCCAGATATAAGCTATCAGCATTCCCACAGATTGGGCTCTACTAAATATAATTACATAACAAAGATCACCTTAAAAATACAGGGAAAGAAGTTCTACTAATAAGAGTCTGGAGGAGGCGAGCCATAGGTTTAGATTCTCAAGGATTTTAGACACTGTATCAATAGCACACATAACATAAGCATATAATGCTTTTAAAAATAAAATACAGACTCAAACAGATGAACAAGCAATGAGCATTCATAAAAATTTGGACTTGAGAAATTCATAATATATTTTAAGAAATGAAAATAAGTCATTAAAATATAAAATGTAATACAATCATACAGTAGATTAAGTATAGTCAAAGTGGAGGCACTAAAGAAATTTAACAGAATTATGGACAGAGGGGGGATAGAGCTGATTCATGAGAGAAATACTAGAAGACATGGAATTAAAAGGTCTTAAGATCCAACTCCTATCAGTCTCATGACGAATACCTAGATTCACCTCACCAAAGTCCCTTCTCTATTCTAATTATTATGAGACATTTTCAAGCCTTTTGAGAGCTAGTCACATCGGAGTGCCAAACCTATCACTTTTCTACATAAACACATTCATTATTTCAAGAGGTTAACATTCATACAGTAATCCCCCTCAATTTATAGTTATCTTTAAAATTTCACCAATTATTTCATTGGTATCTCATTTTTCATTTTAGCCATGGATCTATCTAGAAATATGTATTCAGTTGTTTGTTCTTGGTAATCTCCAATGTGGGACACTTCTCAAGTATTTGGCAGTCTTAAATATTAAGTCCTTATATTCGATAGGATGAATCTCAATGTGAATTATCTGATGTTTTCTCATGAAAGATTCAAATCATGCTTTCCTGTCAGGAATAATACAGAAATAATCCTGTATTCTAAGTTCTCCATGTGTCATTCTTATGGTTTAGATGTGGTGTCCCCCAAAAGCTCACATGTAAGACAATACAAGAGGTTTGGAGGAGAAATGATTGGGTTGAAGCCTTAAATTAATCAGCGAATTGAGCCCTGATGGGATTAACTGGGTGGTAGCTGGAGGCAGGAAGGCTGTGGCTGGAGGGAGTGGTTAATCGGGGGTGTAAATTTGTATCTGGCAAGTGGAGCCTCTCTGCTTTCTGATTGCCATGTGAGCTGCCTCCCTCTGCCACACAGTTCCGCCATGATGTCCTGCCTGACCTTGAGCCCCCAGCAATGGAGTATGCTGTCTATGGATTGACACCTTTGAAACTGTCAACATTCCAACTTTCCTCCTCTATAATTGTGCTGGTCAGTTCCTTTAGCCACAGCAGTGAGAAAACTGAGAAAACAGTCACTTTACAACCTAGTGGTGCACTACCTATATCACCCAGTCATGTTGGTGTCTGAATGGTTTTTCACTATTAAACCACTGTTTTTATAATTTGTATATTAACTACAATTTTGTGGACATATAATATGAATTATGAAAAATTCTATTTCTCACCAAACTTCCTCCCACCAGCCTTAGTTTCTGTTGAAACTTCCACCTGAACTAGCTATCATCACCATGATAGTTGTCAGAAAGTGATCATCTCCATCATCCTTTCTCAAGGTTTAAGTTGGCACAGTCATGTAAGGGAAAGCCCACCCTTCCTCACGTATTTACATGTTTATTAACTGTGGGGAGCTGTCTATGACTAGCAAAATCAGGCTTGGTTGAACCATTAGGCATGGAAATCTGGCTTTCAAGGAACAGGCAACCATTAAGAGATTGTTCCAGATCACCTGAAGCATGTGGTTTCTGGTGCAGAGTGGCTCACCACCAGAATTTACAGGTCCTACTGGGATGACCTGCTAGATCAACATTGCTTGCTGAACTCCACCCCATCCTGTTCCTCACACACAAAGCTCCTCCTGGTCCCCCTTTTAGCTGTACAACTATAAATAAAGGACAGGTGAACTCTTCCATCTTGTTAGACCCAGATTTTAGCATTGCTCAATCGGTCAAGCTCCTAATTCAAAAGAGATAATTGTCTCCTGTGGTTTTTTCTATTAATTAAGTTTCTTAGCAATTAATTTACAGTCAGCCCATCCCTCCAAGAGGAACCCTTCTCCTTGCCCACATGGTACTTGTGATGAGACTAGAGATTTTTAACATATTTATTACATGTAACATACATAGAGTAGTAGATTCCTATTTTAGTCAATGTGTTATATTCCATTATTGATATTATTTAATTTAATGCTAAAATTACTCCATATTTGGCCTGCATTCATATTACATACTTCCACATTCTCTGAATGTGTTCTTATTTTCAAGCACCATAAATACTTGCAGACTCACGGTGTATTTTCCCTGGTCCAGTCTTAATCATTTGTAATGGAACCCAAATTCCTTTGACTGGAAGATGGCATTTAAAATCAATGTCTGTACTGGGTGTGTTTGTTGCTACATGGTGCCCTTGCTTCCATGTTCTCTCAGGAAAAATGTGAAGAAGTTCCACATATGCACAGGGATGTAAACCTACATGCATGTGCACATGCATACATTTATATATATACACCTCTGTAACATGTATAAAACCTGACATCATATTCATATTAATGGTTGCAATCCTCCTCTTTAGTAGGCAGAATAATACACCCTTCCCAAAGATGTCTATATCCTAATCCCTATGTCCTTAAGTCAAGGATCTTGAGATAGGAAGAGTTGATTTATCCAGTTGTCCACAATGTTATCGCAGGGGTTCCAATACAAGGGAGAGGTAAAATCAATAAGACATGAAGATGTGACGATGGAAGTAAAGATCAAGGAGTTAAAGTGTTTGAAGACCCCACACTGTTGCCTTGGAAGACAAAATGGGCAAGGTACAAGAATAAGTCAAGGCATGTAGGCCACCTCTACACCCTGGGAAGGTAAGAAAACAGATTTTCTTCTAAACCCTCCAGAACTAATCAGTCCTAGTGATAGATTCTCTTGAGCCCAGACATGCAGTCTTGAACTGTTGACCTCTGGAATTGTAAGAAAATAAGTTTGTGTTGTTTTAAGAAACTGTTTGAGGCAATTTTTTAGAGCAGTTAGGTAAAGCTAATAAACCTATCAAAGGACCTCATGGTTATTTCTGTCTTTCTCCTTTTCTATGTTTGTAAATACTTTTTTTCCAAGAGTTAAAAAAATCTACTTCAAATACTTCTACAGTATATATGTATTTTCCAATCTATTTTATCTCCTCAATGAATTAATTCTTATGTTTATTGAGCTCCATCTTAAATATTCTTTTTATATAATTTCCAATTATCTAATGTTACATAAATTTAAGGTAAAAATACTAATACTGTATAAGAAAAGCTTTGAAGGATAAACAGGATACTTGCAGACAACAAAATAAAGGACACTTTAAATACATTGAACAATTTAATAAAAGGCCTACATTCAGGACTCAGCACACAAGGCAGAGGGTAACTTTGGGGTACAGAGAGAAGAGACATGACTAGTAAGATAGTCTAAGAGAAGAAAGTCAGCAAAGTAAAATTGCCAGAGTAGATAGTCACAGGAGTGAGACACCAGGTCAAAGAGAGACATTCAGGGAATTTCACTATCATATTTAGTCAGTTTTGGTACATTTGTGAAAGACACTCTAACTGCTACTAAATTAAGGAAAGATGGAGTATAGAGGGATCAAGAAGGCCATTTAGGAAGTTAGGGCATTAATTTAGGTGAGGAAGATAGTGAGTTGGCAGGAGTAGGGAAAATGGAGAAACCTAAAATTTCTGACATCTGTTGAAAGGAATGAATCAAAAGGAATAAACAATTAATCAATTTCAGAAGTAAGGGAAAAGCAAGAATCAAGGAAAACTGAATATGGTGTGGGGGGTTCTTTTTATTTTAAAAGGTTTTCTGTTAATCCAGTTTAGGCCCTATCCCATCCAACAGAGATTCTTAGGATCCACCATTTTTTTTATTATGGCATTTGCAGATAAATGGATGGAACTGGAGAATATTATGCTAAGCGAATAAAGGATCCACCATTTTAGAGCTGTTTGGGGGTTGAGGAATTTGATTCTTTCTGGCTTCTCCAGGCAGTTGTAGCTTTTCACCTATCTTCTGTCTAAAATCACCTAGTACTCCATCTGCCTTTTCTTGATTGCACAGTTGTGAGGGCAAAAATTGCCAATTGTTTTTGTATGTAAAGTACTTAGAACTATGTCTGGCACAAAGTGTGTGTTTTATGAATGTCAACTATTGTCATCACTGTTCTGTTTCATGACTTGAAATCCTTCACTGTCAATTCTTGCCAGTTTTCATGGGATTAGGAACAAGCAATCACAAGGTAACGTACATATTTAAACAGCAGCATGAATGCTGCATTCTGTTCTCCTCTGATTTTAGGTTGAATCCTGGCACTTGGTTCAGCATCATTTTCTCTGTTCGATGTCGTTCTTCTCTAAAGGCAAGTACAGTTTACAGTAAAAACATAGTCTGAAACGTTAGAGGTCAGCACTTAATAGTGTAAATTCATTTAAGGGTGACCCATTATGTAAGTTGCTATCATACCTAGAACAGTCAGTCTACTACTATGACTTAAGTTTGGGTGTCACAAGTGGCCTACCATGTCATTGTGGAGGCATATCATCAAAAGTGGGAGTAAGTCAAGATCCTCACTGCTAAAATCACTGTTCAACATGACAGAGATGGAATTTTCAAGGACTCTTTCTTTGGGTGACATTTCTCAAAGCATATCTTCTAAAGTACTTTTACAGGATATTAGTAAAGATTGATGAAAACAATCATAATTGTTTTTAAAACATTCCACCACAGAGCTTGAGTAAGTAATTTGAGACTTTAATGTGCTAATTTTTATTAAAATTCTCTAATCACAGGAGTGATGACCATGGTTAGAGTATGACCAATAATAATGAAGAGTAGTACGAAACAAAGAATATTAGTAAGAAAAGAATTCTTACCTCAATCACTAATATCTTTTTTTCTTTGAATATATTTAATAGGCTCTTTAGTATTACAGTTTGGATAATGGAATCATACACTCAATTTCCTTTAATAGAGCCTCAATATAACTGTGATTGATACTCAGTTCAATACTGAAGGTAATAGTGATAATGACATAAATGCTTCAAATCAGGTACTTGTTCATTCAGAGTTAGAGCCATCACAGATTACAATAAGTGAAATTTCTTTGCAAACATCCATTACTGTAGGAAAATTATATGGTCTCAAAAATGCTTATGATCAGGGCCTGCAATTCTTCAACTCCTCTCCAACTAATGCAAGTGTTTCCACAACTGAGGAAGGCACTCTCCCAGCTTGGGTAACACATACTTCTAATTAAGAGCAGTGCAAATTTCGCATAAACTTGGAGTCTCCTAAAGGAATCACAAACTAGAGTTTACAAGGTTAGTTTCATAAATGCTGTAAACTGGCTATCAGAGAGAAGTGTCATTTCTTAGGCGTGATGACTAACTTCATAGGACAGGAGCAATTGGGGACAACAGGCTGTTTCTACAACTGCTGCTTCTTAGACTACCAGTTTTTAAAAATAGCACTCATTTTTCAAACTTCTTAAGGCATAAGTCTTTATAATTATTTTCATCTACAATATTATCAAAAATGGAGGAAGAAGAACAGCATATAAGCATGGTGTAATGTTCTTGTCAATTACATTTTACATCCAGGAACTCCAGAAAACTGAAGAATGGGAGTGTCAGGTTGGCCACCAACTTGAACCTATGATTATGTTGAAAGTTATAACCCTGTGTAGTCATTGCATGGATACTGTTTTTGATATAATATCAATATAGCCCAAATAATTTCTGTTTGGAACTTCTACCTTGGGAAACACAAATTGACATGCTTTATGATTTAAGAAACAAGGCCTAAGCACGCTATTTCACCTGTGATGTCACAGATAAACCCAGAAAGCTTTTTACACAAATTTAAAATATACATGTGTGTAATTAGTAGCTCCAATTTTGCTAGAGTTTAGGAAGATTATAAAAAAAGATAATAAATGTATTTATCCAGAAAGAACTGCAATATAATCTTATCTTCAAAATCAAGTTTCAAAACAAAAAATACAATCATGAGTTTTTTGGTAGCAAAAAAAATATTTGTAAAAAACTAGACATTAATCCATTTTATGTTTATTTCTAAAAATAAAATAGGGCTGGAGATATAGCTCAGTTGGTAGAATGCTTGCCTTACATGCACAGGGCCCTGGGTTCAATCCCCAGCACCATAAATAAATAAATAAATAAATAAATAAATAAATAAAAATAAAAATAAAATAGCTGCCACTCTACTGGAAAGTTATCTATTAAGTTCTAAGACACAACTGACAGTCATCGTCTGAGGGAAACGGCCTGCCCACAGCCTCCTGGCAAGAAAAGCTCCATACTAGTCATTCTCCTGGCACTGCTGGCAATATTCATCAGACCCACAAGTTGCAGAACTGGTCACATGGCAGGAATTAGGCTACGCTAGCTATATATGAGAGCAAATGAAATCATTCCTTCAGTCAACATTCATTATTCCCTCTTATGGACTTGGGATGTAGCTCAGAGGCAAGAACACCCACTAAGCATACATGAGGCCCTGAGTTCATTCCCCAGTACTGAAAAAAAATTCTTATTATTCCATCTTCTGTGTCAGGTTCTGTATGATGTGCTAATGAACAAGACAGAGTTTCTTGGTATCTATATTCAAGTGCAGTGAGACAGTTAATCCCAATTCAATGAACACATAAATAATTCCAGATGGCATAAATAAAACAAAATATTATAATGGGATGGAATTTAGAGTGCAGTAATGTAAATTCTGCTTAGAAAGCTTGGTCACAGTAGGAAAAAAAAAACCTATTGAAAGTGGCAATTTTTAATTGAGGCCAGAATGATGAGAGGACGCCAATGATTTTCTTAAATAAATTTTATTTGTATTAATTAATGAATTTCACAGTGACATTTCCATACATATCATGCATTCACCATGTCTATTCTTTCTTGTACCCATCCTTGTCCCCCTTCCTAGTTCCTAATTGTTTCCTCCCCACCTTTATTTATTATTATTATTGGTACCAGGGATTGAACTCAGGAGCACTGAACCACTAAGTCACATCCTCAGCCCTGTTTTGTATTTTATTTAGAGACAAGTTCTGAGTTGCTTAGGGCTTTGCTAAAATGCTGAGGCTGGCTGTGAAATAGCAATCCTGCCTCAGCCTTTCCCAAGCAGCTGGGATTACAAGCATGGGCCACCATGACCAGCTTATTTATTTATTTATTTTTATCTTTCACACATTAGAGAAAAACTTGTGATACTTGTGTTTCTCTATCTAGCTTATTTTACTTAATGTGATGTCCTCTAGTTTCATTCATTTTGCTGCAAATGACAGAATATCTATCTTTATGACTGAATAACATTCCACTGTGGATGTATTTTCTTTATCCATTGATCAATCGAGGGAAATATTGGATGATCCATACCTTGGCTATTGTGAATAATATTGCAAGAAGCATGTATATCCAGGTGTCTCTTGTATGCTGATTTCATTTCTTTGGGATATACACACAGAAGTGCCAAATATGGATCAGATGTTAATTCTAATTTTAATTTTTTTGAGGGACCTCCATACTAATTTCCATAGTGGTTGTACTAGTTTATATATATTCCCAACAAGAGTGTATAAGGGTTCCTTTTTCTCCACATGATCTCCAGAATTTCTTATTTGGTTCTCGTTGTTTGCTTTTGCTTTTGCTTTCATAATAGAATCTCGTAGTTTCAATTTGCATTTCTCTGATGGCTAAATGCTGATCTTCAGGATTTTTCATAAATTTATTGGTCTTTGTACTTTCACAACTGTCTATTCAGGTCATTTGCCCATTTTTTGCTGAATTATATTTTTGTTAAGTTTTCTGAGTTCTTTATATATTCTGCATATTAATTCTCTGTCAGATGAGTAGCTGGCAAAGGTTTTCTTCTAATTGGTATTTTGTTCCTTCAGTGTGGGAGGCAAATATTTCATTTTTGTTTTTCTCTCAGCCTCCTGAACTGCTGGGATCACAGGTGTGCACCACTGCAGCCAGTTTAACTAATTTTTAAATGTGTTTCCCATATTCTTTGCTATAGAATTACCCATCCTAATAGTAACTGGTAGATTTTTATTTCTATATTTACATTTGTATATATAATCACATATAAGCATATAGTAAGTGTATGTATATTTTCAGACTCTAAAGTTCCTCTTCCTAAATACCATGAAGCCCCTAAAACATCAATTCTAATCATACTTTTTGGTTGTTATTATCCATTCATTTTGCATTTACTTATTAATGCAATATGTTATGCATTGCTATCATTTGTTTATATTTATCTACATTCCACTGCCTTGTCTTTGTATGTGGTGCTGGGAATCCACCCAGGATTTTGCATGTGCTAAGCTTGCACTCCTGCACTGAGCTACATCCTAGCCCTACATGTCCCATTCCATCTGATATTTCAATCCTTCAGTCTTCATATTTCCTTCTGATTGAACTATATGGTTTAGAAAGTCCTTTATGAGTAATCACTGTACTCAGAAATTTATTCTTGATGGACTACAAATGCCATTATTCCACAGTTGTTTGGAAAGATGGTTTTTGGAGTATAAAATTCTGAATTGATAGTGATTTCTTCTTTACAAGTGAAGACACTCCCCCTCTGCCTGATGGTTGCTGTTGTTCCTCTTGAGAAGTCAACCCTTTGTCTAATTATTATGTATTTGTAGGCAATCATTTCTCTTTCTGGCTATGTTTCAGAATTGTTCTTCTTTATAAACCCTCTGCAATTTTATTACAATATACCTAGATGTGTATTTATTTTAATTTATGCATTTTCTATTCAGAAACTTCCTGGAATTGAAGATTCATGTATTTTGAAAATTCTGGAAGCTTCCACCATTCTCTCCATTGTTGTATTTTCCCCAACTTCCAATTAGGCTTGTAAAATCTTCTCATTCCATTCTCTGTGTCTTAGACTATCCTTTACAGTTTCTAACTTCTTGCTCTTGTGTTATATTTTGCATTTCCTTCCAATTTATATTCCAATTCATTACTTCTCCTCATCTTTGTCAATTCTATAGTTTAATAGTGAGTTTTCTGTACCAATGATTATATGTTCATAATTCAAGAAATTCACATCATTTCTTTTTAAGGCTTTTTCTTTTTATCATCCCCATGCTCATATCTTCAAATACTTTTACATATAAGTAACATGAAAATATTCTGAATTTGGTCATTTGACATCTGAAGCACTTGAGCCCTTTTCCATTTTGGCAGTTCATGTTCCTTATGCTTTATTGCATCTATCTGATATGGCCTGACTAGTGTAAATGTGGAATTTACATTCAATGACTTCATGTGGAATTCTACAAGGTTTATATGAAGTTCCTTTTCCTCCTGGTGCAGAGGAGCATGACCAGCTAAGTGCTACTTGTAAATTTGTTCTTGGATTGGGACTTTCTAGTTTGGATTTATGAATTCCCATGGTCAACTTTTGTTCCCCCTCTCACTTCACCATAGTCAAGATGGACACAATTTCTTGACACCACTAACAAAATATGGTGATTCTATTTCAAGTTTTCAGTGATAGCCCTTGTTTTGCAAGGCTCCAGTAAAGACAGATTTTAGTTACTACAGTTTAATTAAAAATAAAACCCATTCCCCAACAACACTATTTAATATTCCTTACCACAATATATTAATTACAGTTGAATAAACCACAAACTTTGCTATTGTTACCTTTCTAATTTCCAGTGACAACCCACATTGCATTTTATAAAAATGGATAATCAAAAGAAGAACTGGTTCAACAAAGATGTAAGTGTAGCAGTGAAAGGAATAGTGATAATTTTGGAAGTGAAACTGACATCAAACTTACATGGAAGACATGGCCAAAAATATTCTATGCTTCTGCTAGGTGGTGAGAGCTCTGCTATTTTGCTGCTGTCCAATTTTTCTCTTATTGTCTCATGCATATTCATCCTGTCTCACCCCTTTCCCATTCACAAACAAACGCACAAACTAATTATCCATAAAGTCATAGCTTATTTTCACCCTTTAACATGTCTACCACATTTTAGCTGGATGTGCTTGAGTTCTCAGAGGATGGGGAAAAAACACTGCTGAATGTCTCATGGTTTGGGTGTTTCAGAAAAAAAAAAATAGTTTAAACTTGTTCTAACACCTTCCAACATATTCCTCCCTCAATCCATTTCAAATAGCATGCGGCTGTCAGATTTGTTTCCTTAAAATAGTACTATTTTCATGCAACACTTAGAAGTAGATTCTTTCTCTAAAGAGAGATTCACATTTGTTGGGCGAATAAATTAAGAAGCATCATTGGGTGAAGAGTGTTGTCTTGAAGGAACAAATGTGAAGAAAATGCATGTCCTCCTTTTACTAAACTACTCTGTTTGTTTGTTTACGGGATAAATGAATTGTTCAAGACAAGAGTAGAAAATTAGATAATATAATTGAATGGACAGAATAGAGAATTTTAATGTGGGATTTAAAGTTCCATTATTTTTTTTGTAATGTACAACTTTTCCCCAGGTCTTTTGTCTGTCGTTAATCCACTTCTTCCCAACAGATGCGGAATTTGGATCCTTTGGGTGACTGTAACTAAGAACTGAGTGAAATTTCATTAAAGTCAGTGTGAGGATAAAATGACAGCTGTCAATGGGAGGCTTAGGGATCTGTACAAATCTTTCATTCTTGTTCATGCACCGACAGTGACTTTTATGATTAAATAATCAAATGCATGCTCTCTAGTATCCAAAGTATTTGAATTGAACATCTCAAATTTAAATGTCGAAAATGACTTTTCTTCCAGCTTTAGTTATTCTTTTTGCTTTTTTTTTTTTTTTTTGTAGTGAGGATCAAACCCAGGAATCCAGGGCCTTACAGCTCTAGGCAAGTGCTCTACCACTGAGCAACTTCCCAGTCAGGTGTGATGCTTTTTTTTTTTTTTCAACTTACTCTGTATTTATGAAAATATAAAGTTTTTCCCCTGTAAAAACTTAATTGTCCTCTTGCCCTCAACAAGTAAAGTCAATTTTAAAATTGACTTTCAAATACCTCAATTAACCATTTCCTGTAATTGTTTTATGTTTCTTTTCAGAGGGCCTTGAAATGACTTTATCTTCTCTGGGCAAAAATATTCTATGCTTCAACTAGTTTGTGAGAGTTCTGCCATTACATCACTGCCCAGTCTCATTGTCTCATGCAAAATCACTTTGCCTCACCCTTTCCTCATAAAAAATTGAACCATAAGCTACTAATCATAAAGCAGTAGCTTTTTTTCATACTCTAAAATGTCTACCCTTTTTGTCTCCATGTGCTTGGGTTCAGAGAATGAGGAAGAAATACTGATGAATCTCATACTTTGAGTGTTTCATACACTGCAATCAGCAATAACCCACCCACTCATTCATACTTGTATCAAACACCAAACACCAAATATTTATTAACAGCTTACTATCTGTGGATGGATGAATGTCTAAGTATGTCTATAACTATATTATGCATGAGTAGAAAGAACTCCTTATGCTCTTAGAAAATAGGAGTCCATCAGTCTTATCATGACAAAATCATGATGCAGTCTCTAATTTCAAAACCACTTGAGAAAATAGAGTCATGCATCACTTTAGGAAAAGTGTCAACAGGCCCTTTCATTCTTGTGGGAATATCACAGACTGTACTTAGAAAAATGCATCTAGTAGGCCATTTAATCTCACAGGAACACCATCATATGTGCCATCTTCCTTTGTCCAAAACATTGTTACACAGCACGTGACTGTATTTAATTAAATGGAAAATTGTTACTACTTTGCTTCTATCAGAATTTGGTTTGTTCGTTCTTAATGTCCAAGTATCTTTATCTTTACGGAATTAAATTAAAGAGTGATTTCAACAAGAGATAAACACCTGAAGGGGAAATGGATCTTCAGTTACCTATCATATAGTCTAGTTGTGGGTCCTTTACTTCTAAGGTATCCTAAGCAGGATTGGGAAGCACTTCTCTTTCCCACTATCATTGAAAATCTTGATTTTTAAATATGCTCTAAATATTAAATGCAATATTTATCATCTCAAATAACATTTGCTGTTTAAATGGTTTCTCTGCAACTTAAACATCAATAGAAATGAGAATGAGATTTATTAAAATGAAGGAACACTTTCCTACCCTCACCCACACATTTCTGAAATAGAGAAACATCTAAAAGGAATAAGGGTCTTTAGATACTTTATTAATATCCTAGTTCAATGCTACTTCAATTTAACTAGATTTATAAGATTTAGCAAACACAAGCACCTGTGTCACAAAGTAAACCTGGAAGCAAGTAAGATCTCTTACTATCAAGAAAAATTAACACATTGGCATACAGTACTTTAGTGGGGTAGATGGGTATTATGTTTGAAATTTTCATAATGATTGAATCATCAATAAATCCTACAATGAAATAAGACAGATAATTATAAACTTCTGGCTAGTTGCATTCAATTCTATTTTCTAGAAATTAACTTGTTGTTTGCTCCTTAATTACTAATATTTGTTCAGGTAGAATGCTTGTTATTCCATCTTTTTATCTACATAAAAGCATTAACCAAATCTTTCATCAAAACTTTTATATTGATTTATATTAATAATTAATGTTGATACAGCACTATGTGCTATGCACTGTTCTAAACACTGTGTGGGAGAAATAGTACAAGTTCTGTCTCATGTGGAAGCTTAAAAAGAGGATTTAAATATGAAAGAGTGATTACTAGAGTCTGGGAGGGGTGGCAGGGCATCTAGGGTAGAAGGAGGTTGGATAGCAGATATCAAAACACAGAAAGATCAAAGTAGCAATTCCTGGTGTTCCATGGAGCAATGTAAGGACTGTATTTCACAGTAACTAATTATATAGTATAAGATCTAGAAGAGAGGAACTCAAAGAGTCTAAACAGAAAGGAATGATCAACAGAGGAAATGCTGATTACCCTGATTTGATTAGTGCACACTATAAGCATTTATTGAAATATCATTCTGTGTCCTCAATATGCATAATCAGTACATGTTGATAAAAATGAATTAAATAAAAAATAAACTCCATGGCTATTCATATACATTCATGTTTTTGTTTATATAAAATATTTCAAATCTTTATGATGCTGATAAATGTTCAAAGCAAAGATGTCAATCTACCTAAAATCTGCTATTTACTGTGCTAACTTATGGTCCCTTTCTCTCTTTGGCACCTCCCACTATTTACTTGATATGCTGTGCACTTCTTCTAATTTTTTTATTTTTTATAATTGGCTGTACATGGCAGTAGAATGCATTTTGACACATTGTACACAATTTCTCATTTCTCTTGCTGTACATGGTTCTAAGTCATACCACTAATGTAATCATACATGTATACAGAGTAATAATGTCTATCTCATTCTACTATGCTGTGCACTTCTTTAGTTATGTGTTCTCTTTCCAGAAGAATAGTAAGTCCCTGAGAATCAGAATTTTTGTTACTTTTGCTCACTGTTGTATTTCCAATATCTGGTACAGCAAAAAAATAAAATAAAATAAAATAAAATAAATCAACAAATTCACATTCGATTAAAAGTGGAATTGAAATACTGTAAAAGTGCTGTTATCTAAAGATTCAAGAGTGTATCAACATGCTTTAAAAAATGTAGTGACCTGTTCTATAAAAAGTGCATAATTTCATTTATTCAGGTCTGAGATTTCATTGGTAAGAGCACAGAAAGTGTAACAATCCATGTGTAAGGTTTGCAATTATTCCTAGTACATATGGTGTTCTAAAAAGGGCAATTGAATTTTCATCCAAGAACAGATTTAATCCTTACATCAACAGAATAGTCTGACTCTACAGAGGGAAAGAATAGAATATTCATCTCCTTAATTTCACTTTGTCTTTGGGCAATCAGCACGATGCAGGAGACGGAACCACTGGTTCACTAATTGAAATTCTGTGAGTGTTCAAGGATAACTTCCACATGGGAACTCAGTGATACATCCAACAAAGAAATGTTCCAATTTAGAAAATAACAATATCAGAGAACAGTCAATATTTTTTGAAGTAAAAAATCAAGATGTTTTCTAAATACAAATTTAAAACAGGGTGAAGTTCAAGAAGGAGATTAATTGGGTTGAATAATTTTTCAAGATCAAGAAACAAAAATCAGAGGCTGTTGAAATGGGAAGAATATCCAAAAGGCGATAAAGGGCATTAGAGAAAAAGCTAAAGAAGAAAGGGAGAAAGA
Source organism: Glaucomys volans (assembly GCA_020662805.1). Taxonomy (NCBI): domain Eukaryota; kingdom Metazoa; phylum Chordata; class Mammalia; order Rodentia; family Sciuridae; genus Glaucomys; species Glaucomys volans. The sequence continues at coordinate 16,392 of JAJEJO010051746.1, forward strand.
AAACTTGATGATTGACAGTGTGATACTTTTCCTCATGGAAAGATTCAGAAAATATGAAGAAAAGTGCTCCTTAATATCATAATTTCTAACCCTGGAGTTCTCAAATTGAAACAAATTTTAAAAAGGAGAAAGTGTCACAGGAGAGTTATAGAGAGGAGGGTTTGGAAGAGAAGAAAAAGTCAGAGGAGGGGGAAAGAAGGAAAAAGGGGGAAGGATAATGCTGGGAAGAAAATCAAAAATAAGAAAGCACCAAAGAGGAATGGTAGAGTTCCTCTGACACTGAAATGTTTCCAGATGGCATTGATTTTTAAAGATGTCCTGGATTCCCTTTTGAAATTTGATGAGGATTTCAGCAAATCAGCTTCTACTGTTTCTTTTGTCACTTCAGTCTCACTACACACATTCACACTTCCAACACACACGACCACCACCCCACCCACACGTGTATTTCTACCATATTAAAGAGTCCTGCTGTTTAAGAGTTAAAACTACCTGAGATGGAATAGAAAAATATATGAGACTTCATTGACTCCTATGGATATGGAACCTGTAAATTCTGGGTAGACATAAAATTGCCTATGTTTTGAATGTAGATCTTTTTTGGTTTTTTGGCACTGGCCAAATATACTATTAGTTCATATGGTAAAAATTAGTATGCATAAATAAATGGAAAAATTAATAGCTAACTTTGCCAACTCTTATTTCTAGGAAATTTTTGTGTGATATTTTTTAAGTTAAATTCATTCATATTTGGATTTGCAAACTTTGATCCAAGGAACATTCAGAAATTGATGTTAGAGATAAATTTTAATTATCATAGACAAGTTACAGCTTATAGATTCTTCAAGCACATTCTACAAAACCTGCATAGTTATCTGCCTTTTATTTGTATTCAGTGATGAAGCTAAAAGAGCTCTCTCAGCACTTTTGGACAATAGTTCTGTCACCAGGATTTGTGTCCTCGCAGGTGGAATGTAGTACTTTTAGAATTCAGGATTTCAATTGGACAGAGAATTGATAATGACACTGTGCTGTCTTTTAGAGACATGGCATCGCCTCACAGCCATGCAAAGAGAAGATTCAGGAGACTCATGGGTCTTTTCGGTTCAACATTAACAACGTTTTAGAATAACTGCAAGATTTTCTGAAAATATTGGCCAGGGGATTAATGCTGAACCCATGTGGTTATCAAACTCAGGAGGAGGGTCTGAGCTCTGCACTTCTGGGTGATGATCCTCAGAGCAAATAGGGGACATACATATAGAGACAGGTCTAAATTTGCCACTGACTTATTCTATTTGGGACAATAGATGAAATTAAATTCTCTGGTTCTCAGCTTAATGGATGCAGAGCAGGACCCAGGCCTCTGATGCTATGGGACCAACAAAGGCAACAGCATTTACTGTGATTTTTGAATCCACAAAAGGATGTAGTTAAAATATTTATACTGTAGATGTGAATTATGATTTCTTCCAGCTGACATTATCTATTTAGTAATATTACAGATTAAAGTTCCTTATTCACTACTCTAAGTGTAGTCCTATAAGGCTTAATGAACCATAAGCAGGCATTTGGACTTTAAAAAGTTTGAAAAGACAATCTAGCTTTCTCAAAGACTATGATTTCCTCCTCCTTTGAGAGCTGGGTTAGGCAATGAGTTCCATACATTTTCCCACTTGTAATTTAGTGAACATGAAGAAAAGAGGTGTCAGTTGAAACCTAAAGCAGGCTTGAAGAAAAGATAATTAGAAAAGAGCTGTTGTTTTAAGACTATGAAAAGAACAAAAGGACATGTCTTCATAAAATAAAGGCTTAGACCCTGTTATAGACTAAAAGGTTTCTCCCCCAAAATCCACAGGTGGAAATCTAACTTGCACTGTAACATTGTTTTGGAGATGGGGCCTATAAAGAAGCAACTGAGATTAAATGAGGTCATACAGCTAGAGCCCTCCTCCCATATAACTAATGTCTTTAGAAGAGGACGAGACACCAAAGGATGCAGGTACACAGAGACAAGGTCATAGAGACACACAGAAAGATTCGTATCTGCAAGTCAAGGAGAGAGACCTCAGGAGAAAGCAGACCTGCCAATACCTTGATCTTGAACTTTCAGGCTTCCATAGCATGAGAAATCAATTTCTGTTGTTTGTACCACGCATTATGTGGAATTTAGTATTGAAGCCTTAAATAGAATCCTGGCTAATGAAATTGGGTATCCATTTATCAAGATTATTACATGAATTATCTGACAAGTCTACGTTCTTTCATTAACTCCCAGAATGACTTATGAGATGTTTAATCTGTACAAGTTGAAGCTTCCTTTTCTGGATGAAAGTGAATACACATATCTCTAAGACAATCACAAGTTTTAATTTGATGGAAATGAAGACATTCCTAATTATGCCAACTCACCAAGTTTTTTCATTTTCTTGATAAATGCACTTAGTAGGTTGAATCACCTATTAAATGACCAATATTCTGTAATAGTTTGTTGTTGACTGGTGAGGTATATTTTTATCCCACCAACTGGGGAGACATTCTATATCATGCAGTTAGCTAGTCATTTAGGAAATATTTGTTAAACATCTACAATGGTGAGGAACTGTTGATACTGTGGACAAAATGATAAAGTGGATGCAAGCAATATTAGGCAAGTTAATTCAGAAATATAGCAACTAACAAAATATGAAATAACAATCAACTAATGTTGCTCAATGAATACTTGGAAAAAAAAGTGCAATTTTACATTGGAATATACAGAATGGTCTTTCCTTCCTCCAAATATCAAACTAATTTAAGTGGTGGAATGATAATCTGAAGCATATACTAGACACACATTTGTTCGTGCATTTAAAATCAGTAGTGAAATTCCTCCCGTGGGGGTCAGCGCTAGCCAGCATGATTTCATAATTGCCACCAGGCCATCTGCTTAAAAATCTGCATCATTTGCTTGCCATTCATCATTCTTTGAAGATAAATTGGCTTGTTTAATGGAACAAGAGGAATTTCAAGGTCAGTGACACCTGTAGTAAAGTCCATAAAGAACAATCACATTACATATACTTTCAGAGATTCAATTTCCATGACTGAATAAGGGAAAAACATGTTCTATCTGCTTTGTGCATTTACTGTGAGAATTATAGGTAATAAACACAAAAAACTCTAAGTGGCTAGACACACGTGGAGTTTGTCATTATTATTTTGTTTCCAAGTTAGAATGACCAAATTATTTCTGACTGATTGAGGCTTTCTGGCACATGATAATGATAACAAATATTAATCTGTGACTTGAATCATCAAGATTCCACAGTTATACTGAAGGAATATCTGCCAGGGGCATCAGGGAAAAAAGCTGCAACCTGAGTCCCACTTAATTGCCATTCTCTTATTAAAAATTCATAAACAGAGAAGCAAATAGTAAATGGAGAAAGTAATGCACAACATTTCTACCTCCCTTGGATCCATGAGTATGCCCAAAGAACTGCAGCTGTGTTCTGACATGTATATACAGAAGAGAAAAAACAAAACAAAAAGGTATTTTAGAAATATCTGGAACTGAGTTCACCATCCATAGGCAGATCCAGAATATGAATAATTTTGAAGAAAGTAGAGAAAATAATCTGTAAGAAATAGTAGTTTGTGACCAGAAGAAATGGAGTGTCAAAAGACTAAACATGAAAATTAGTACTGACAAGTTTGTAAGGATTCCTACACTCCTACCTGAGACATGTTCAAAGCACTTGGACCACTGTTGGAAATATGAATTATCTAAATTATCAGGGGAGCAAGCAAAGTTGTCAGTGGACACCAGACTCCTAAATCATCCCTTTGCTTTTCCTTCACAATAAATATGTTTATTGCAAATGTCCTCTGCTTTTTTTACCCAGCCCTCATAAGAGAGAAGCAAAACTATAGTTCAAATAAATCATTACAATTACACCATCAATCATATCATAAAAGGCAGTTGGGACATATTTCTGTTGAATGCAATTATATTTTATTACAAATATTACAATAAAAATAGTTCTCTTCAAATTACAGGTTGTTTTCTAATTTTTCTGTTTCTTTTCTTATACTGGGGATTGAATCCAGGGCGCTTAACCACTGAGCAACCTCCACGGCCTCTTTATTTTATTTTATATTTTTATTTTCAGACCAGGTCTCACCAAGTAGCTTAGGGCCTCACTAAATTGCTGAGGCTGACACTGAATTTGCAATCCTCCTGCCTTGGCCTCCAGAGCTGCTGGGATTACAAGCATGCGACACTGCACCCGGTTTCAAGCTACAGTTTCCATTTTCCTATAACTCTGACTTAGGACAAAGCCTGGAACAATAAAATGCCATGATACATTTAAAATGGGAAATAAATCTAACATTCCCAAAACTTCTGCACACACAGAACTCTTATGAAAGCATTTATAGGTTTCTTTCTCAAGTCATTGGAACTTTCAACAAATATTCTTTAAGAACCTAAATACTTCTCATTTCCAAAAACAGTAATTTATTTACAGACTGTAACTAATGAACATGGTTAAATCTGCTCTGAAATTAAATGAAGATGGCCTTCCCTGGTTTCTAACAGCCAAGTATAAAATGTTCTGATATAACAAGCATAAAGTTAAATGGGATCAAATATGGGAGTAGAGGTGCCTGTACATACCTAATGTAGGACCTTACCTGCCTGTGCTACCAGTGCTGATTAAAAACTGTCACTGCTACACGGATGTCAGGTAATCCACTTAACAATAACCAATTTATCGTAAACATACTATATTTATAACTTGTCCATCTATCCCCAAAAGTCCACCAAAATAAAATGAAGGAGTACTAATACTTAGTAATCTATAAGTCAAACATGACTAGGTAATGTTACATGAGAGATTTCAATGAAATTTTAGAAAAGACAAACAAGGTGACACAAAGGAACCAGAGATTTCACGAAGAGAATGCTTCAAGGGAGAAATTGCACAGGAGATTGCAGGAGAACTAGACCAACATGCTAGACATACTGATGCATCCCCCTACACAGAAAGCTGGTAAGACCCATACCTAAAACCAGGTGGATATCTGTCTACAGAGAATTGGATCCATCAACTCCCTGCAGTGCCACAAAGGGATCACATGATACACAGGGATGAACTAAGTTGGTTTAAATGAGGCTCTGCCTAATAAAATTGAAACCCCAGCTCCCTCCCACTGTTCTCCCCCTAGAATGCCAGCAGCTCTCTTTATTTCTTACTTACACAGCTATCTCAGTGAGGGAATTAAAATGAATCTCCTCTACTGATTGCTCTGCAATGAAGTACATCAGGAAACAGACCCAGCCTACTGACATTCCAAGAGGCTTTCAGAGCCTCTAGTTCAGCTTGGGACCTGAGAATATTTAAGAAAACCTGCAAAGCAAAAAACAGAGTGAAAACCATATGTAGTTAAAAAGAAGCAGAGGAACAAAAGCAGTATGGTAAGCTAAGGAAAAAGATAAATGAGTTCAGGAAGGAGGAAAGAAAAAATATCATAAAATAGAAATAAAAGGTGCCCATTAAAATTTTCAGAGATTAAAATGATGAAAAACATTCTGTATTCTAAACCAAGATGAGGAATCTAGAGCTGGGATTGTGGCTCAGTGGTAGAGCACTTGCCTAGCATTTGTGAGACACTGGGTTTGATTCTTAGTACCACATATAAATAAATAAATAAAGGTTAATCAACAACTAATAAAAGCATTTTTTTAAAAGAGGAATTAAAAATAAACACACTAAGATACATACATTACTGTATGTAATTCATATATTTAATTTATACATAAGTTCTAATATACAGATTCATATGTACATATAAATAAATGTATATATACATTAGTTGTATAATTCCACTTGGATAGAGATGGAAAAAGAGGGGCTGAAAGTATCTTCCCACCCGAAATAATGGTTTGCAAGAAAGATGGTAATACCTTAGAGATAAAACAAATGAGATGAGCCATATGATTCTGACAGCTTATTGACTTGAGAGTTTCCAGAACATGTGGACTGAGAGGAGATCCAATCATGATCAGCAGAACGTATGTGTGGGGAGACAAAGAAGAGAGTCCAGGAAGACCAACGTGCATAGCATTTGCTGAACAGAGCACTAGAGAGGAGAAAGCTGCACAGAGAGAGAGCTCCAGAAATCTGCAGGTCTCCAGAGGTGTGAGCATAGTGTTGGTTAGGGTGTGTTTGTGAAAATAATAATAGTGATGATAATAATAATAAAAGAAGAAGAAGAAGAAGAAGAAGAAGAAGAAGAAGAAGAAGAAGAAAAGAAGAAGAAGAAGAAGAAGAAGAAGAAGAAGAAGAAGAAGAAGAAGAAGAAGAAGAAGAAGAGAAGAAGAAGAAGAAAAGAAGAAGAAGAAGAAAAGAAGAAGAAAAGAAGGAGGAGGAGGAGGAGGAGGAGGAGGAGGAGGAGGAGGAGGAGGAGGAGAAGGAGGAGAAGGAGGAGAAGGAGGAGAAGGAGGAGAAGGAGGAGAAGGAGGAGAAGGAGGAGAAGGAGGAGAAGGAGAAGGAGAAGGAGAAGGAGAAGGAGAAGGAGAAGGAGAAGGAGAAGGAGAAGGAGAAGAAGAAGAAGAAGAAGAAGAAGAAGAAGAAGAAGAAGAAGAAGAAGAAGAAGAAGAAGAAGAATCCTGTGCCTGAAGAAAGAACTGCTTTGGGGAATAAGAGATCACAAAGTGTTGCCTATCTCTGGAAACAGAGCTTATTCCCACTAGTGAGACTACAAACTCTCAAGATTCATGAGATTCCCCCAAAAGTCGAGCCTCTATAGTGAGAAACCACCAATTTGAGAGTTGCCCTGGTCCCACTTCACGAAAGTAAAAAGCAAAACGTAAAAGGTTGAAACTGGTTCTAAGTAAAACCAAACTTAGGCAACTTGTACAAGTTGGGCATCCAAAATCTAAAACTCTTGAAAAGCAAAACACTCCAATATCTCAAACGTTTTGAGTGCTGGCATGACACCACAAAGGGAACATGCCAGACTTCACCTATGTTACAGGCAGCAGTCAAAATGCAGGCCCAACCGGGAGTTGTGGTGCACTCCTGTAATCCCAAAGGAAGGGGAGGCTGAGGCAGGAAGATCCCAAGTTCAAAGCCAGCCTCAGCAAAGGTGAGACACTAAAGAACTCAGGGAGAGCCTGTCTCTAAATAAAATACAAAATGGGGCTGGGGAATGTGGTACAAGGGTTGAGAGCCCCTGAGTTCAATCCCCAGTACCCCAAAAATAAACAACAAAACAAACAAAAAAAGTAGACCCACTAAAAACATGGTATAAAATTATAGGAAACACAAATGAAGGGCACATTTAGACTTGAGTCCCACTCCAGAGAGTATCATTATCCCTTTTTTAAATATACACACACACATACACACACACATACACACACATATACATACATGTTTATGTTTTATTAATATATGCATATTTATATGTTTTATTTATATATATGCAACATATTCTAAAACCTAAAAATAATTCCAAATTCAAAATACTTCTAGTCATAAGCAATTTTTGTCATAGCCATTCAATATATAATATAAAAATGTCCAACATTCAACAAGGTAATTGCTGTTGTAAGGTTTCCAATAGAACAGTAGCATGCAAAGAACCAGTAAAATTTGGAACATAATGAAGAGATAATTTAATTAATGAAAATTGATCCAGAACTGACATATCTAAGACAATGAGCAAATAAAGACATTGACATAATATTATAATTGCTATCCATATGTTCATGAAGTTAAGCAGTAACAGAAGATTTTTTTTAAAAAATACAAATATTGAATTTAAAGTATATGGAAAAATATATATGAGAAAGGATTAATGATAATTAGAGTAAAAATATTTTAAATGTAGAATAACAGAAAAAATCCAAAACCAAACACAGAGCATTTTTTAAATGAAGAGAATATGAGCGAACTGTGGAACAACTTTTTGTAGCTTAGTATACGTTAAACTTGAAACCACAAAGAGAAGGGCATGTATTTGAAAAACTAGAGGGTGAAAATATTCCCAAATTTGAGGAAAGCAGTAAACCTGCTTATTTAAGAAGTTCCAAACACAGAAAACATGGAAAAAATTACAACAAGAAATGGATGCATCATGTTTGTAAGGCAAAAGAACTATTGATCTCAACTCTTCTTCCTTATCTTATTCTAATACCAACCAAAATTCTAAGTTTTTTAAAAGTAGACATTCATTAACTTGTTCTAAGCTTCACATGGATATACAATAACAGAATAGCTAAAAGGACGCTGAAAATACATTTGAAAGTGTAATAGTGACTCCTCTATTAAGTAAATATGACAATGTGACATTGGGATAAACATTGATAGAGAGCAACAAAACATAGTAGCCTCGTTATAGATTCACGTACATATGGACAACTGATTTTCTGATAAGGTGCAAAGACAAGAAGAAAAATTATATTCTTTTCAACAAACAATCTTGGAACAATTGAATATTCACATAAAAAAAATCAACAAATCTTGATCCATACAAACTATTTTAAAAAACATTTTGTGCAACATGGTTTGTAGACATAAATGTAATACCTACATAAAACTATGACAATACTAGAAAAAAATAAAAATTTGTGATGATGAGGTAAACAAATACATTTTGTGTGATATACTTAAAGCATGATCTGCAAATCCTGTTTTTTTTTTTTTTGGAACCAAGGATTGAACTCAGGGGCACTCGGCCACTGAGTCACATCCCCAGCCCTACTTTGTGTTTTATTTAGAGACGGGGTCTCACTGAGTTGCTTAGGGCCTCGCTAAGTTGCTGAGGCTGGCTTTGAACTCGCGATCCTCCTGCCTCAGCCTCCCGCCTCAGCCTCCCGAGTCGCTGGGATTACAGGCCTGCGCCACGGCGCCTGGCTGCAAATTCTTTAAATTGATAAATTCTACTTAGTCAAAAGTAAGAACATTTGCTCTATGAAGTACACTGCTGAAAACATAAAAAGATAAACCACAAACTGGGATAAAATATTTTCAAATCTTTTTTCTAATGGAGATAGTATATTGATGATATATAATGAGCATTCAAAACTGAAAAACACAG
>JAJEJO010051746.1:30481-101485 GCA_020662805.1 Glaucomys volans
ATATATATGGAACAAAAAGAAAACAAGAAAAACAACATTTGAGAAACGTATCATGAATTCTAGCATTGATCTTATAGTAGCTTGAGAAAAAGATCAATAAAATCCAAATTAGAGAATTGTTCAAATAAAACCATCTGTTGGTTAAAATGGGACTGCAAAAGTGGTGCAACCACTCTGGAAAACAGTATAGAGATTGCTCAGAAAACTTGGAATGGAACCACCATTTGACCATTTTAAAAAACCATTTGACCCAGCTATCCCACTCCTCAGTTTATGCCCAGATGACTTAAAATCAGCATACTATTGTGACACAGCCACATCAATGTTTATAGAAGCTCAATTCACAATAGCTAAGCTATGGAACCAATCTAGATGCCCTTAAACAGAAGAATGGATAAAGAAACGGTGGTCTATGTACACAATGGAATATTACTCAATCTTAAAGAAGAATGAAATTATGGCATTTACAGGTAAATGGATGGAACTGGAGACTATCCTGCTAAGTGAAATAAGCCAAATCCAGAAAAACAAAGGCCAAATGTTTTCTCTGATATGCAGATGCTGATCCATAATACGGGGTGGTAGGGAAGAATGGAAGAACTTTGGATTGTGCAGAGGGGAGTGAGAGGAAGGGAGGAGGTGTGGAGGTGTGAAAGACGGTGGAATGAGACAGATTTTATTATCCTACATACATGAATGATTACATGACCGGTATGACTCTGCATCATGTACAGTCAAAGGAAGTTATGCTCCATTTCTGTACAATGTGTCAAAATACATTTTATTGTCAGGTATAACTAATTAGAACAAATTTTGAAAAGCAAAAAATATGTAAGACAACTATTAAAAGTTTTAAAGTTCAATACAAAGTTTACTATTTTAAATTTTAGTGTATGTCTTTTAAAAATCCCAACAATTCTTCAGTTTTCCTACATGAGCATTATAGATTGCAGTGCTTTTGCAGGTATAAAGAAAAACACTACTCAATCGCTGCTACTATACCTGCAAAATGTGCTAAGAGAAAAACGTGAAAAGAAAACTTAAATAATATGCCCTTATTAATGATAAGAATTACTGTTTAAAGCATGTATTTTTAATTTTAGTAGAAGATAGAGAAAAAGACTACATGTGTAAGCATTTCTATTCAAAACAAAACTTCTTTAATATTTTCATTTAAACTTATAAAAGAATACCTAATTTGCCTATTCTCAATTTTATATCTGATAATCAAAGTTTTTTTCTCTCAAAATATTTTAACCAATACCAAGCAATATCTCACTTCTCTCCAACTCATTTAAATTATTTACAAAGTATTAATCAGGTGAATTCCTTACTAATTGCTTAGATAGTAGTTCTTTACATCTGTCATTATTTGCTATTCCTTTAGATTTAAAAGAAATACTCCTTGTTTTTTTAAATCTTATACAGATCCCTACTCCACAATGCAACTTTTTGAATGTGAAAAAAGGACTGTTTATTTGGATAAATACACTCATCTGGGTAAATGTCCCTGCTGATAAGCTAAACTACCATATTAAAGGGTCATATTAAATTGTTTTTCTTAATAACCTATTCCTATTTGGGGGTCTCTTCCCATGTGCATTACTGAATCCAATTGCTATTAAATTAATATGAGAAAATGTTGAAGTCAAAAATAAATAAATAAATAAATAAATAAAACCAATAATTAAAGGATATCCCTTTGGAGATTGAAAGAAATTGCATACTAAGTGACCAGCAGAGTGAAATTAGAAGAACACTCGGAAGACTACTAAGGATTATGACGTATTAGAATATCAGGGTAAAGGGAAGATCCTGACAGCTTAGGTGAGTTGGTTAGGCAGAAGAATAAGTGCCTGTGGAGAAAGGTAAGGAGAGAAGAAAACACAATAAACGTGCACCAAAGAAATTAGGATCCAGAATGCTTTGCAGTACTTAAAAACAATTCTATCTATAGGAAGTCAGCAATAGAATAATAATGTAAATGTCTTGGGAAGAAATAAAGTCCTAGAATTCCTTATCCAGATAAATATTCAAAATTCTGCAGAAAGGGGGGAAATCCACATTTTATGACATGCAAATTCTCTAAAAATTAACTCCTTGACTCTCTTTTAGGAATTGACTGGAAAATATGTCTCAGTAAAATAAGGGAATAAAGCAAGATAGTGAAAGAGGATCAAGAAAAGTGATTTGCTAATATAAAGTTAGGGAAGTCCTGGTATTCCAGCTCTGTATCAACTCACAGAGTTAAAAACTCCTCCCTGGGGCAAAAGGGCAAAGGTGAAATAGAAGGCATCTTGTGGGTAGGGTGGGGAGAAGACTTACAATTTTATAAGTTTGCATACAAGGAAAAAGTGACAGGCCTTTGATAAATTATTTTAAACATTAAAGCAAATTAGAATTGCAATGCTTATAAAGCAAACGCAAAACAAAACAAATTTTTCCAGAAATCAACAAACAAACAAATCTTTTCTGAAAGAAAATTAACCTTACTACATTTATTAATTTTTGCTTTATTAAGCACTAAACAATTTTAACATGAAAATAACATGAACACTGGTTATTTAATCAAAATCTATGCTGAGGTAACTAGGAAAGAGAATGGTAGTGGCGATGTTTTATGAAAAGTTAAACTTCAACCAATTCAATAGGAGAGGATGCAGCATCTGAATCTAACAAAGAATAAGTTGCATCATAAGTGTTTGAAGAAGAAAAATGAAAGAAAGGACCAGAACAAATAATATTAAATGCCAAAGGGCTTGCCTCCAAAGATGGGTCCTGGGAACACAAGAGGGAGGACTGAATATTGCTGTCTTTTAAAATTCACTGTAATTATTCCACTCCTGTGACTGATTTATGGATGCATTTTTTCATTTAAAAGCTGCAGATGTTTGATGTATCGAACTTGACAACCTTACTTGTTTGATACACAGGTGAAACCATCTACCCATTACACCGTCAGTGCCCTTTTGTGGCTAGTGCTTAACAGAAGATCTACCTCTTAACAAATTTTAAATTGTACAATGAAGTATGGTTAATTATAATCCCTATATTGTAGAGCAGTTCATGTTTTTCAAGTCATTCATACATATTACTTTTATTTTATTTTATTTAATAAGAAGTTAGCCATTGGTGTCTTGGCAATATCTTCCAGTTAGTGCACCTCTATATAAATTACTATTCACATACTGAATCTTTTATTTTCAGCAAAATGTTTTTGTGGTCAAAATGAGCAAAAAACTGAATAAAATATTTTAACATAATCCACATTTCATCAACTTGCATTCCTATTTCTCCAAAACAAAATAAAAAAAAAATCTACTGTGTGTCAGGCAATGATTTTAATTTCAACCTGTTGTTAACAAATTATAGTTTATGGGTGGGTGACAGTGGCATGTAAATGAACAGAATATTAGAATTCACTGTGACCATGCTGGAGGAAGTGAGGAGGGTAGTCGTGAAGTCTTGAAGAAATTCCAAAGCTGGAATAGGTTTCATGTTACTGAAAAACTCTTGGAATGATAACCGTGATCTAGACAACTAAGGAGGAAAGGATAAATGATATAATATGTGTTAAACATTAGGCACAGGCCAGGCCATAAGTAGAACATGCTTTCCAAATAACTGCGAAAATTGAAAACCAACAACCCAATCAGAGATGGAAAGCAAAGTATTGGCAAAGAAGCACACAATCCAGGTAGAATAAAATTAAATAGGGAAAAAGACAGGGGGCCAAGTTAATCCATTTTGACAGATGTCTACTACCTTAGAGAATTTTGGCTTCTTAAATTTAAGCAGCTAATCTTTTCATCTGAAATTTCAAATGAAAGTGTCATAAAGATGGGAAAGAAAATGAATTTTCATTCCCACCTCAATCTTAGAAACCAGAAAAGAGTTTTGGAATACACAACCCCAGAAACTGATCCCAAATGGTTTGCAACAGTTCTGCTGGTCACTGCTGCCACTTCCCACCTCTAATCACACCCCATAGAGGACAAGTGCTCTAAGTTCATTTGCCAGTTCAGTGACAGAGTCTTGAGGAGGCTTGGAGAAGAAGCCATTTTCCAGGAAGACTCCGTAGTAAACCCCTTTCTTTAAGAGCTTATTCAGTCAGCTATTTCTCTATTCACATCTACCACAGAAAGTTTCTTTTTGTCTGACTTCTGCTTTGAAACATTATGTTTGTGTCTAATCCTTTGCTATTTCCCTTTCCTATTATATCAAGGCAAACTCGGTGGAATTGATGGAAGAAATCCAATCCCAACTGTTTTTCTATTTAGTATGGACAGACACACTCACCCTGGGCTATTACTTTTTAGCTGCTAATACACAGATAGGCAAGAAAGGATGCCAATCAGTCCCTACCTGTCATTGCTCTTCCAAATCAAGGGATGTTAGGGAAGTCAAACCATGACCACTTTCAATGTTTTGTCTGCTCTGGGTTTTTTGTTTGTTTGTTTTGATTTTAGCAATATAACACCAAGGATGTTTAGACATCTTTTTAATTTTTTTTTAAATTTGTTCTAATTAGTTACACATGACAGTAGAATGCATTTATACATTTTTATAAATCATACATAAATGGAGTATAATTTCTCATCCTTCTGACTGTACATATTATAGGATCACATTGGTCATGCGGTCACATGTGTAAACGAGGTAATAATGTCTGTTTCACTCTACTATCCTTACTTACCCCCACACCCCTTCCCCACCCTTCACAGACAAAGACAGATTCAATAAAGATTTCTAAAGTTCTTTCTTGAGGAAGAATTCTTGCTATAGCAAGAGAATTATAAATAGTACCATTCACTACAGTACCTTAGAAAAACTCAATAATAACAATAACATAGTAACAATATGAAGTCAGTGAGTGATCCTTACAGTTTTAGGATGTCATATTGTATATGTGGTTGTACATGTGTAAGGCACTATTAGAACAAGTATACATTACCATTCTTAATTTTAACTCCCATAAGTACATTGCAGAAGAAACATCTAAACTTGTGATTTACCAACTTGTGCTAGGGATCAAACTCAGGCCTTTGCATATGCTAATTTTCACAATGGTAAAATGTGGAAATCCAGATTCTATAATAAATTTGAAAAAAAGATTAAATTTTCACGTCAACCCTTTTCTGAGATGATCTTGTGAAGAAGTATTTTGGAATCTGATCTTATCTCAGAGAATACAGGGTTGTGATCAGTTGGAACACAAATCTTTGCTCTCTCTGCTTCATCACATCAATATTATACCTGTTGTTGTGGGATAAACAATTAATGTCCATTTATTATCATTGGATTAATATTTTGATAATAATGAAATGTTTCCTCAAATATTTAAATATTTATTGATTGCCAACTCCATGGCAGGCATCTTATTAGTCACTAGTAATTATTCTGATTACTTTACTTTTGCCACTATATTGCGTATTCATAGCCACCATATAAAGGAGACATTATTTTATGGATGAAAGAGCCCACTTTTAGATAATGTTTGAAATTATGAGAATGATATAGCTGGTAAGTGATGGAGCAAGAACTTGAGCCTTTTGTATGCAACTAGCATCATACTGCTTTTTTATAAGAATTAGATAATGTGAAATTGCATGAAATATACTTCCAAAACATTCATATGTGCAGCACACTTTGGATTTCAATGCTCCCAGGAGTTTAAGGACAAGGTTGATAATAACTGTTCATAAAGATGTTTTGTTAGCTTTCAAAATTTTATGCAATCCCTGGCCATAGAACACTATTAGGACTAAAATTTGTGTCTAAAAAGATAATAACCAGTTATTTCTTCAATACAAGTGATTGGCAGAGAGAGGGAGCTTTATGTTGAAACACCATAAATATCAATGGAAAGGAACATAAATTTGAGCAGAGCTTCCCCAACATATGTCAACTGTTGTTAGTTGTATTTTCAGTGTTTAATCTAGACTTGGCACAGGATAGATTCAATAAGTATTTGCAGAAAAACAAAAGCACTGGGCTAGGGTAAGTCACTTTATAATACCCAGCTCCCTGTCATTTCCCATCTCAGTACACATAAGTTTAATACTCAATATGAAAGTGAAGGTGAAATAATATAACAAATATCAAGCCCAGACTGAAAGGTGGATTACAGCTAAATAATGAGGAGTAGGTATTCTAGGGGAAAGTGGCTTAGAATATCCTGTAGTTAAACAGTTTTTCTGAGGCAGTAAGTCATCTCTTCACAGACTGTCGACATCCTATAAAAGAGTGAGATATGGATGTACTAAAACAGATTCTCAAAAAGATTATTTGCCAATATTGCTATCACACCTTGTAAATGACTAAATTTCACAAGAGCCCATAATACTCCCATTTTCTGTCCTGCAAAGATCACATCCTGGATGTACACTGTGGTTAGTTATCACTAAACTGTTCTTCCTAATCCAATTTTTCAGGGTGACTTACAGTAGGAATTGCTATCCCTTCTATGCCTTAGTTTCCTTATCTGTAGAACAGAACTGACAGTGCCTACTTGGCTGGGCTTTGGAGGTCACTACATGAGTGAGGACACAGCAAGCACACAGTACTGAAGGACATACAGTAAGTTCAATTGCAATTTCACTATGGCTTTAAGACAGGTGTTCAGAAAACATTCAGTAAAGACTTGATGACATCTTTTCATTTATTGAGATGAGTAGATTTAAATTTCTCAAAATATTTTGGTAGATATAAAATTCAAATACATTAACCATTTTATCTACTAATATGCTAAGTACAACTCACATCAAGGATTTTTATCTTAATTTCAAAGAAAGCATTGATTTTCATGATTTGAATTGGCTACAAGAGGCTTTTTTCCCCTCAATATTTAGTCTGAAGCAGAGAATGATCCAAATTTCCCAATCTCTAGTTTGCTGTTTAATATTAAACAATGCAATTTTTAAAGACAATATGATATTCATTTCCTACATAGTTCTCAGATTACATGAATGAAATGTTAAGAATTGTATATTAATGTATAAAATGTGCATTAGCAGAATAACCTTATGTATATATTGATTGCTCAGTTTTATTATGTAGTGTTTTTTAGAGAACACAGATGTTTTACAAAACATGAATTAATGTGGATGATATATACTAAAGTAACTGGCCAGGTGTGGTGGCACATGGCTGTAATTCCAGCAACTCTGGATCCTGAGGCAGGAGGATAACAAGTTCAAGGCCAACATCAGCAACTCAGCAAGTATCTAAGCAACAGCAAAACCCTATCTCAAAGAAAAAAATTTAAATAGGGATGGGGATGTGGCTCAGTGGTTAAATGTCCCTGGGTTCAATCCCCAGTACCAACAAAAAAAAAAAAAAAAAAAAAAAAAAAATTTAAATAAAAATAAAGTAACTGCTAGCAATGATTTCAACTCTAGAATAATGTTATCTAAATGGCCTTAAGAGTTTCTGAGTGGGTGATTTACTCACATCTGGTAAGAGTTATGACTAACTGCAAGCTGTTCAATGTGGCACTCACCACCAACTCATTTATCTTGAAACATTGTATGAGAAACAGAGAAGCATCATTCTAAATATTAGTGGCCCAAAGGATGCATTATAACAAAATATTACAAAGGTAAAGTACCTGCCCCAGAAATAAAATTTAAGTTTAGTGTTTTATGCCCCCATCAATTTTTTGCCTGTTTGACATCATAAATCTTTTTGTTTCATATTATGAGGAAAAAGACATATTGAGGAGCAATATGTAATTTGGTCCTGAGCTGAAAAATGTTCTTCTAGTTACCATTTTCCATCCTTTCATTTCATGAGCAATATTGCTTTCTTTCATAGCATGATAAAAGGTCATAGTCAGAAATTTCTATTTTTATGAAAAATAAATAAAAATTTAGAGGTAATAGTTTTCTAACTTTAAACCACAGTCTGAAATTTATAAATATGATATTATTCAAAAAAATCAACTAAAATCTCTAACAACTGAATTGTTAAAAGTGTAAGAAAAATGTGTTAAATTCGAGTTTACTGTTTCATAGGAATTATCTTGAACTACCATAGGATTTTTTAAGATCAGAAAAGGTACCAGGAAAGACTGGAAGTAAATTGATAAATGTCTTATTATTTTAGTATAAAGTATATATTATATAACTAACAAGACATATTCAAATAATCCCATCAGCCCCAATGCAAAGTAAACTGAGAATTAAAAATTAATGCAACTATCATGCAATATTACATAGCAAAATATACAAAAACAACATTTGAATCTAAGCTACGTGGCACCTAATCTCAAATTATTCAACACAGTCTCCCACTACAACTATGAGGCCATCTTGCGTTGACATATTCAGTCTACTAATTTTAGGCAGATAATTTTAGAAGACAAATAATCAGTAAGTAAAGAGGCATTCATATCACAAAAACACACAAGACCATGAGATTATAATGAACAACACACTGGTGAATGTAGAAGAATTAGATATATTTGTAGAAACATGAAAATTATCAACACAGAACCAGGAATAAAGAGAAATTTTGAGCAGGATATTAGTGAGTGAGGGGATTGGATTAGTATTCAAAACCCTCCCAACTATGAAAAGCCCAGGGCTTAATAGCTTCACAGGTGAATTCTATCAAACATTTAAAGAAGAATTAATATTTTCTCAAACTCTTTTCCAAAACTGAATAGAGGGAGCTGAGATTGCAGCTCAGCAGTACAGTGCTTGCCTAGCATGGGTGAGGCACTGGGATAGATTCTCAGCCCTGCATACAAAAAATTAAAAAAAAAAAAAGGGTTCATCAACAACTAATAAAAATATTTCTAAAAAACTGAATAGAGGAAACATTTAAAAACTTATTTTATGAAAACTTATTTTATTACTTTATCACCTTTAAGCCAAAGCCAGATAACCCTAAAAGTATAAAAAATTACAGATCCCTTATTAATATAAATACCCAAATTTTCAACAAAATGCCTGCAAACTGATTTCATCATAAGATAAAAGGGATAAAACACAAAGATCAATGTGGATTATCTTTGGGATGCAATATGGCCCAAAATATTCAAATTCAATAAATGTGATATGCAACTGTAGCAGAATGTAGGACAAATATCAGATAATCAGGTCAATAGATGCAGAATGTAGCACTTGACAAAATTCAGCATATTATCATAATAAAACATTTAGGAATGAATTTAACAAAGAATGTGAAAGAGTTCTACACTGAAAACTCTGAACCAGTAAGGATAGACAATAAAGAAGTCAAAAATAAATGGAAAAATACACCAAATTCACCATTTGGAAGAATTAACATTGTTAGAGTATCAAAATCACAGAAAGTAATCTACAGATTCAATAGCATTCTAGTCAAAATTCCAATGTCATTTTTCAGAGAAATAGAGAAAACAATCCTGAAATTTGTATGGAACCACAAAAAGCCCTAGATAGCCAAAGCAATCTCAAGCAGCAAAACCATACCAGAGATAGCTCATTACCTGATTTCAAAATACACTATAAAGGAAGAGTAATCAAAACAGCATAGTATTGGACAAGAAAAAAGAAACACAGAACAATGGAACAAAATAGACAACAAAAAAATCAAAACATGTCTGCGGTCAACTGATATTGAACAACTGTGCCAAGGGCACACAATGGGAGAAGGACAGTGTTACTGATAAGAAGGAAAATTGAATTCTTATCTCACACCTTACAATAATCAACTCCAGCTATAAAACTACAATTAGAAAACACCAATGAAGAGCACCCCAACATTGGTCTCAACAACAATTTTTTGTTTGTGACACCAAAACCCAGACTACAAAAGGAAAATAAACACATGGGTTTGTACAAAATTAAAATTCCTCTTCAGAACAAAGAGAACCATTAATAGAGTGAAGGGGCAAACTACCCTATGGGGAAAATATTTGCAAATGATGCCTATGAAAAGGAGTTAATATCCAAAATAAGTACGAACCTCAAACAATAAGCAAGAACACAAAAATTAGATTAAAAAAATGCACAAAGAACCTAAACAGCTCTCAAAACAATACAAATGCCAATAGGCTTATGAAAAACTGCTCAATATTACTAGTCATCAGGAAAATGCAAATGATTCATATTACAAGATATTGTCTCACACTTTTAAAATGGCTATTTCAAGAAAGTGAGAAAAGTTTTGGTGAGGATGCCAAAAAAAGGGAAACTTTCATCCATGTTCATTAGTGCATTTTTCACAATTGACAAGATAAGAGTCAACCTTAGTACTACAATGAATAGATAAAGAAAATATGCTCTCCACCAAAACCCATCTGCTGTGTGTGTGTGTGTGTCTCTCTCTCTCTTTCTCCTTCATACACACACACACATACACAAACACACACACACAGTAGAAAGTACTATCCATAAGGAATTATGATTCTCATGTTTCTACTTGCCAGATAGGTATTTTTGTTCCACCACAACTAGCTGTGTGACCTTGAACTCTTGTTCAGTTTCCTCATTTCTGACATGAAGTAATAGAAATTTCACTTTATGAAGATTTGATGTGTCACTATAGCAAGGGCATTTTCAGCAGTGTCCAGAAACAACTAATGACAGCACTTATTATTCTGGTTTTGTAACTAAGGGATTAGATGTTTAATGCAATTAATTTGCTTGCCCATGATCACTTACATTCTGTGTGACACGACATTCCTACTTCTTATTTCACCCAGTGACTTTCTATTATATTATGACAGTGAATTTGTAAGAAAACAGAAATTTTATGGACAATTTCCCATTTTTTAAATTGAGAACTATAAATTTTACCATGTATTTTAAAGTCATTCTGATATTTCATAATGTGAAGATGAATATCAAACTCTCTTTTGCAAAATGTTATGTAGTTAAAAAATGAAGCAAACCAAAACAAAATAATAATGAAAATACCAGGTACAAACATAAAGAAAATATTTGGGGTTTTTACAAGGGTCATGATTCAACAACTGAAGACAAAGTCTGAGACTCTTCTCTGTAAGTCAAATAACTTCTTTATGGAAGTATCTATTTTGACATGGATCATTTGTGAACTTAAAGGCAGGGAATAAATGAAACAGTACAGCAATTCTCACTTAGGAAATTCATCAAAACCTTAAAAATGAAGAACTGATATATTTAGCTAATATTAGAAATACACTAAAGTTATATTTTCATAGTACTAAATGCATGTATATAACTAAAGAAATTTAGATTTTATAAAATTTGTCTGCATTATTAATAAACAACATCTGTTGATAACTTACTATATAGTTCATATGAATTCATTATTTCACTCAATACTTATGTAGATACTATTTTACCAAATTGCTTTTGAAATGGGCTCACTTGTAAGAATCTCCTAGGATGCTTGTTTATTAAAAATACAGATTCCAATTTCCCTCCCTTGGAGTTTAGATTCAATAGGTATAGAAGGACTGAAAAACTTGTATTTTAACAAAAATCCTGGATGATTCCTTAGATCTTGCAAATTGAGAAGCCTGTATCTCATTGACCTAGGAAAATAAGCAAAAGTAAATGAACTTATTTACTCAACTTATTGGTTGAGACACCAGAGCATGATGAAACATTTGTTTAAAACCAGATCTTGTGCATACCTTTGCAAACTATCACCCTCTTCTTCAAATTGCTATAAATAGGGTTTAAAATGCAAATTTAAAATATATACAATTTGAGGAGTCATTTTCAGGCATTACTTTTTGGTCAGCCCAGTAACCTAGAAACAATGATAAAATGTGGATCACTATTAATACAGCACATTTGCAAAAAATATTGTCAGAGATGTAAATTCTGGGCCACCCAGTTTACCACTGCAGGGAGTCCCCCTCTGACAGACCAGCTGTATCTCAGTTTCAGTGAGGATGGGAGCCATATGTTTTGGTGAAACTATATCCTGCAGCCATGGCTGTTGCATCAAGATCAGTCAGAATTCAAGTTAACAGCTACTTGAAGGACAATTTAGGAAGGAAGGCAATGACAAAGGGACAGCCAAGAGGGTTGCACTAATGCACAGCCAGGTTTTGAATATGATTTCACACTTCTGTAACTTCTGATGAACTGTAGAGCCAGAAGGGAACATGGAGGTTATTCTTTCCCAAGTTTTCATTTTAGACACAAGGTGACTTCCACCACAATTGGAAAAGAGAGTCCAAGCTTGAAAATGATAGAATCCTGCCTTCACCTCTAACATTTGTGAAGAGAAGAGTTAGAGTGAGGGGAAAAGCCACAGCCAGCTGTGGTGGAAATCTGATGAGATGGAGATGCTTTCCAGATGTTCTAGTTTCAGATGTGCCAAAGAACTGCTCCAGCTTGATTTCTTTATGAGAAATGTGGATTTTAGAATCAGAGAAGGCTGCATTCAAAGCCCAGCTCTACCACCCATTAAGAGTCAATATGGCAATGCATACAAATTACTGAAACCTAAAATCTCTCATCTCTGTGTAGGAAAAATAACATAATTACAATAGCTTTAAGGAATATGAAATAGTGCACTATACCTTTTAAGATTTTGGGACAATGAATAGCAATGTCCACATAATAATAGTTGCTGCTGCAGTTTTGCTGTTGTTGTTTTTGTTATTATTATCAAATAATAATGGGTGTGGGTGTGATTGTTCCAAAATGTTCCATTAAGAACCCATGGCCCAGAGAAAACAAACCCAAAGTGCCAGAGGAGACAAAAGAATTCTATTATAGCAGACTCTTTTTACTGGACTACAACTACATCACATTAAACCACGATTTTATGCTACTATTTTAAAAATATCTGCACACTTACAAAATGTTAAAATAGTAAACAAAAGACAGGTTAAGCTCTCCCTTGATTTTCAAGGGGCTGAATTTCTTTTGATAAATTGATTTATTTAATCATCAATCCCAAATATTTTTTTTCAGGAACATCTACGTGCAGAAATATAAGGTTAAACCCTAGTTTTAAGGGAACACATCATATTTCCAGACTCTTCAAGGAATATGCTGTTTCATGTAAATGAAGTTTCAGATAAACTTAAAATGCCCATATATTTAAATAATAATTACTTTGGTGGAATTTGTTTTAAAGTTCACTCCTGCTCATTACTAATAGAAGATGCATATTTACCACATAATGTACACTATTCTCACTAATTCAAAACCACTATTTTAGCATCAGTGTTTCCACTGTGAATTATGACACTAATTTTGCTGAGGCATTTGAGATCCATGAGATTTTTAAAGCAATGGCCCCAGACACATGTGTGTTTTGATTTTGTTCAGATAATTCCCTACATTATTTTCATAGCTTATTTTACTCTTCCTGGGGAACTAGTCTTTAATAACTTAGAATTCTTTTCCATGGAAGGAAAGATAGAGAAGGGGAAAGATTAAAGGACAAAGCAGAAGAGCAGAGGAGCTCCAAATGAGATGGTTCGAGATTCTTTCTGATCATACAGGCTGCTATTCAATTCCAACCCAAATAAGTATACCATCTTAACTTTGTGTCCTATGTAACAGAATTATTTAAACAAGAGATCATCTGTATTTCAGTCATAAGTAAAGAATAGACTGCAAATGCAAGGAAAAGTTAGCATATATGGATGAATGAATTTTCCATTGTTGTATTAGTGGATTCAGATTTTTTTCTGGTTTCTGTAAGGTAAGAGTGTAGGATGGTTCTGAATCCCAAAGAGATCAGGGAGGCTGAAGGGAGGCCTACAGGACAGATATCAGAGATTCTGAAGTTAGCTATTTTCCTAGGATTGTCTCTCTTTGCAGCATGAAGTAAGAAGGTAGGCACTTGCAGGAGTAAATGAGTTATGTAGAAAAATGGAATTGACTGTGTTTTACAATCTAGAAGTCCCCATATAAATTATTAGAATTGTTAAGTCACCGATTTCAGTAGGAAGTATTTGGTTCTGCAGAATTATTGAAATACTCCTTTTATGTTTAGCCAAATGTCCTTTAGGATAGTGATGAATCACTTCAGAGCTTCAGCTGATTCAATCAAGCTCGAGACTTTTGGGACAGGCTGTGTTTAATGTGACCTATGGATTCTCTGAATGTCTTGGTAGGTCTATTGGTAAATAAGCAGCGACCAGAAGCCATAACTATCATTGTTCTTTTCTCACCCACTCTCATATGACACATGAGTCCATCAAAAATCAAGGGAAACACAGCAATCCAGGGTAGGAAGGAAAGTTGGACTTTCCCCAGAAATCACTGCTAATTTGCCAGCTAATGTGTTCCTCCAAAATGTGCTATGGCAAAAGCAAACATGCACTCCCAGTCATCTCTAACCATAACACACACTAATTTACACTGATGCAAAAACAACCACACTGCCTTCCCTCTCCACCATTGCCCAAGAGTCTCACTTTTTTATTTCTTAACTTATTAAACCTCTTCATAAAAAAACAAGAATTTAAAGTGGATTAAAAAATTGAAAATATACATGGATACCTTCTTCAGAAACATAACTGACACTGTCAAGAAAAAAAATTGTAAGATTTTTCCTAGAAAAACAGAATTGACTACAATTCTCAGAAAGCTGTTTAACAAACCTGATAGACTTCCTATCATATCAACTTCTCTGAAGAAGGGTTTTCCAGTAATAGGTTCGGGGATGAAAAGTCTTCTGGATAATGCTATCATTAAGCACAGTCCCAGCATAAATACAGCAAGAAGATGATAAGTGTGGGCTGAGTGTGAAATGAACAAGTACTATTTACTTGCAATGAAATTTTAAACAAGTTAAATGTGTGTCTAAATTTACTCTATAGCAATTTTCCAGAAGTTTCCCTGAATGCTGGTCATGTGAATTGAGTAGAGTGTGTAACTTTAACTGAAGACAGGAATGGTCTGGAGTCCACTGTTTTCATTAAGATGAATTCCAAAGTGATAAATGTGAATGAGCAAAGAAAAAGAAAATGAAGAAAAATTATAAAGGACCTGCTGAGAGTTCCTTTTACTTTCAAAGAGATGACAAAAGATAAATGAATCTGGGAATAATAATTACTATAAATATTTACTTAATTTTTGAGCCCCAAATACATGCCAAATTACTAAACATTGTATTCCTGCAAGGAAGATATTATTGTCTTTATTTCAAATAAGTGGTAACTGAGGCTTAGACATATTAAAATTTTAAGGAGGATATACAGGGTTAATATGCAGAACTCCAAATAAGGATGTTTACACTTGTGGAGAAATTTGCTTACAAATAGCATTTCATTTTACAGATTCTGGCATCTAAACTGATTTATTGAACAAGACTGAGTAGTAACAGTGAGGGAATATGGATGACAAATTGACTACTACGTTGTTCTCAAACATAGCAGAAAATACCCATGCCTTGTGTAGTGTTTCCAAATGCGGGTGGAAATTTTTAAAATCTTAACATGATGGTGTTTTCAAAATATCTCAGGCTATTTCTAAGTACTATAAAATTGAAATATTCTTTTTTGAAAAAAGGCATTGGACTTGCTTGACTAAAATAAAAATAAATTCTATAATAGGATTACTCAGATAAATTATTTCCTAAAAAGAACTAAACATAAGGCTGTCCTCTTTATCTGGCTCAGGAAAAAATCATCTCCATCTTCATATTACCACCTGCACCTACCATAAAACAGAAGAAAGAGAAAAGACCATGGGTCCAGGTGTCCAATGTCTTCAAACTATGTATAAACCAAGGCCCAACGAATTTAAACTTTTTCTTGAAGATTTTTCAGCTAGTTACAATGGCAAGCCTAAAATTAGGGACTGCAGAGTTCCATATAGAATTGTCTTCACTTAATGTGCAGTGTTAGGATGACGAGCAACCCTAAAAGTGTTCTGTTGCATACCTGGGTCAGAAAGCATATAGAGCATCATTTTTTTTTCTGTTTGAAAAATTGAAATAACTAATGCTTAACTTGTTCTTTCTCTAATGTCAAGCAAGATTAAGTAGCAATAAACCAGAACCACTTAGCTAAAAGTTAATCTTGTTTCTTTCCTACCCTTCTGCTTCTCCATGTTTATTGTTTTGTTAATGTTTCCTTTGGTGCCAAAAATTAAGAAAAAACTTGAAAATAAATGACTCATACTACATCACAAAAATATGAAGTGCCAGGACTTGCATATTTTTTTTATCACTCATTGAGCAATGACAGGGGTCCTAAAGCTGTCATGTGTCCTTAAACACACAACATGTATCCATAATAAGTTGTTGTGGGGAACATTTCAACCCTCCAGGTCCCAGAAATAAGTCACCCATAGTCATGCATCAGAGGAGGTTATTAATTGTGTGAGGTTGTTGCAAAGGTCCTGTAATCTGTCTTAATTCTGAAATTTTGTAGGTATTTAATGATTCAAGAGTATAAAACTTCTTGAAGTAAATTAATTTTTGGAACATTTGATATTAAAAAGAATTGCATACTAGCTGAAATTTTCATTTACACCAACAGTATTTCCCATCAGTCCCAATTTAACATCCATTTGAAGGATCTCAGAGGACTTGATCTTGGATAAAGTATTGAATTATGGACTTCTGACATCTTTCACACCAATACTCTGCCTTATGCAGGAATTCTTTCTAAATTATCCCTGGTGTGTTCAAGTTTCTGTTTAAAAACAAAGTCAAAGGTCTACTTGGAAACAACTGTTGACAAAAGAAATACAGATGATACAGGGGAGAGGAAGTAAAATATATAAACAGACAATATAAATGAGCAAATTTACTATTCCAGAATGCACACGTTAAGTACTGTATGGTGAACTGTTGCGTAATTACCATTGTTAATTCAGTAAAAAAGATAGTTATTTTCTTGAACAAATGTTCCTAGGCAATAAGACACAGGAAAATTGGGAATGTGCCTTGAAATAAATGTGCTCTATAAAAAAGCCTTTTAAAACAAAGTAAGGAGCAAGAACCAAAGAGAGGATAACTTGGAACAATTCTTGATCTGATTATGAACTTAGAAACTCTAACCATCGCATCCGGGGAGAAACCTGAAGTTAATAAATAGAATGCCAAACCACTAGAAGAGAAACCTAACAAGGAAATCTGAAACCCATTATCAAGCGTGGGACATGGACAAAAATTAAGTTTTCCAAGTAAGTTACAGAGCACCTTCTTCTGGGACAGGCCAACTTCAGGAATTCTCCAAGAAGGCATTTATCTTAGGATTGTGGAAACGCCTTTCAATTGCAGGGACTCGGTTGAGGGAAGCCTACTAGACATTTGAATCACACACTGAGGCAACACCGTCCGACCAGTCTTCAAATCTCAGAACATGACAGGGTTACTCCGTCAACCCCTATTTAACGGGGCTCACTGCAACGCACTGAAGCAGTTTTAAGAGGTAGAAACACTACATCAAGTCCTGAAATGAACTGTTTCTCCCAGGCACCGCGCAGAGGCTCAGAAAATCAGAGTAATATGGGAAGTGAAGGAGCATTTAAAATACACATTTATTGTTGTTGTTATTATTATTATTAACTTCACAGAGTTCCTCACTTCTGTGTCGCCTAAACCTGGAGAGGCTGCTCCTACACAACTGCAAGGGCATGCAGAGGGGGACGTGACGCCCGCGGCGAGAGGGTAGCAAGATTCCCACTGACCTTTTTGCTGTTTAAAGGACTGAATGGAGCCTGAATGGTGAACCATTTTCACTCTGCGCGTCCGCGCTGGGTTAGGGAGCTTTCCCGGAGGGAGGCGGAAGAAGAGTAGCAAGACTCGAGAGGCTCCTGGGCTACCAGAAATCCCGAAGCCTCTGCAAGCGCACTGCAATCCAACACCTGCTCTAGCCAGCACTTAGCTCCAAAGACCGAGCGCCCGCCAGTGTCGTTGTCATGGCAACCGGGAGGGCGGTCCAGCGTCCGGCTCCCCTTAGTGGCTACTCCTGGAATAACCCCGAATCCTCCACTTGTCCAGTGCCGCAGTGGAGGTGGGCGTTGCGAGAGGATGGCTGGACATGGGAAAGGAAGACTTTCCTTAAGGACTACGCAAAAACGCACGCATCCCTCTAGAGCTGTTACTAATACGGCCCTCCCCCACCCTTTTCAGGCTTGAAGGCTGGTTATTACATTTAAAAGTTGGTCTGCAAATATTGGCACTTTTGAAGAAGGGTAGAGTTGGTCACCGCTCTGACAGAAATGAAATGGGAGATGAAGATACATTTTTATCTTTCCCTCTTAAATTTAAATATCAGGAGGGGAAACTACCTCCGCTTATCTAGTAGTATGCTTTATTACATAAGCTCTGCTACTACCGAGCACATTACATTTAGTTTTCTTCTGCTTCAGCTAGTCAGATCTTTAATCATTTATGATATACTGAACCATTTATTACCTATGACGTGACATGTGTTAAAAATACTATCCATGGTAGCTTAATTCTCTTAAAAACTCAATAAAGTAGGTAAAACGTTATGATTCTAATATTAAAAAAGAAACTGAGGCTCAGACCAAGCAAGAATTTTCAAGAGCACACGAATCAATACCTTATTTGACCGAGAAGTCACCCAATACCTAAAGAAGTGAAATAACTTTGGCACCTGCACTGCAGGGACCGAAGTGGGAACAACATGTTTCAGAATAATCTCCTTTTCTCCCCTTATCACTGCTCCCTGATTCAAACCCCTTAATTCCTAATGGAACATATAATCTATCATTGTACAGAAGCACAGCAAAAAAAACTGTTGCTTCCTAAGTTTCAAGGTTTGTGAGAGCAAGAGGCAAGGATGTATCTGCTTGACCTGAGATGAATTGAGATTTTTGAACATCATTAGAAGTAATTTCTTTTCCAAAAAAAAGGAAGTTTAGAATTATTTTTAACACCTTGCACCCTGACCTCTGCAGTACAGCTATGATTAAACTATCTTGTCATAAAGATGATTTTTTTTTAATTAGAAACATTTTGGGTTGGACTGCCAGATTGCTTAGCAGGGGATTCAAAGAACATCTTTGCTTGTTTTAAAATCAGTCTTTTAGGGAAGGTTGCTAGAGGAACAGCTTTGTGAGGGGCCGAGAAAATTTTAAGCACCATCTGCCTTATAGGAAAGACAGAGCAAAGAGAAGAAAAAGTGTGTGTGTGTGTGTGTGTGTGTAGAGAGAGACAGAGTGTGTGTGTGTGTGTATACGTGTGTATGGCTTTTAGAAGTTGGCTGTATGGGAAAAGATATTTGAACAAAAACTTTTCTGAAAACATCTTTCTGTGACCTGGTAATGCAAATATTTTGAAGGTTGACATCTCCATTATAGAAAGTTTGGGAACAGGTGTTAAATTGCCACATAAAAGGTGGCTAAACTAACTGGGTTGAATTAGTTTTACTTGCTATTTTTGGTTTCAAAAATCTATCCCCAAATTTTAATGAGAAAATGTTTATTTTATATAATGTTCAGTGAAAGGGCATGCTTACTATAATAGAATGATATTGACTATGTTTTGCAAAAAAAAAAAAAAAAAGTAAAGAACTATGCCAATGTGTCCAGAGTAATTAATTAGTTTTGCAAGTGGAGAGTCTGAGTGATTTTTAAAATACTTTCCAACTTTTTTCTGTCATTGTCATGCTTTCTACAAATAATACATATTGATTATATATGTATATATATATGTATACACACACACACACACACACACACACACATATATCTCCAAACTCCCCAACACCACTCCAATCCTCTTATATCTATCTTGCTCTAACTCCATTTATTTTTCAGTCCTGAACCCAGGCTAGCTTGCTTTCTTTCACTCTTTTTTTTTTTTTTCTGTCATTGGGATTTCTGCTGCTCTTGCCCTCCCCCAACTCACCACCTGTCTCTTGCCCTCTTTATGTAATTAATTTGTCATGACATCAACTCTCTTTGTTTCCCAAAGAGGTAAAGAAGTCTGTTTTTTACATCACTGGGAAGCTTTCTTTGCCTTTGAATCTTTAAATATGAAGCTCAACTTAGCTAAATGAGTCTCACAGATCCCTGCACTGTACGCTCTATCAAAGCTGAAAGACTTCTGTTGCTCTCTCTTTGGGTACTGAAGTATCACCATAATTAATACTAAAATTGCCAATTCTGCTTTGCATTGTCTAAGTGGTAACAAACAGATATAGAAATTCTCATTGCAATTATCCCTCTTCAAGAACCTAGTTATTTCTGGTATTAATTGGTGAAATGAAACCACAAATTCCCATGGTAAAGAGTTTATCTATAAACAGCAAAGAATAAAGAACTATTTTCTTGGGAACCATTCTTTAGAGGGAGACTACAGTCTCCTTGAGGGCTGACTGAGTGTAGATTATCTGATCTTTCACACACCATTGTTGTTTCTGTCTGTCAAACAAGCTTTACAAATGCTTATTGATGAAAATAAATTAGTTTTGAAGATGTAAATTTGCTTCAGAAAAAAATATTTAGTGACTTGAACAGGTGCCGCCTTCCTTAAGCAAAGAAAAAGGAATTACATTAAAATCTTATATATTTGTATGTTTACATATATTTATATTTAATTTATTAATTCCTGGTCCTAGTTTTTCTTTATACATTATTAAAGACACAAACCAGCTTTTCTAAAAGTCAATGCTAATAGAAAAGAAAGGAACAGGGGCAATTTAGCAATCACTTCCTCCAAAGCCAAAGTTCCTGACTACATGCACTAAGAACAAAGAACTAAGAACTAAGCAGGTTAGTCCTACTGGTATCCAGTTTGTATGCTCCAACCAGCATTCATTTCTGACACTCCTGATGGATGGGACCAAGAGAAGGGAATGGAGCAAAATCAATAGCTCCACCTCATCTGAGTCTAGCCTAATGAGGAGTAACCAATACAGCATTTTAAAGAGACAGGGAAAAAAATGATTTGCTTGAGAAGACAGTATCATGTGAAGGCAGGCGTGCGGGATAAAGGAGATGATGTATTAAACAGAAGCTTAGATCTTATGTCCCTCCCTCCTCAAATCTTTAATTACTCCTTCAAATTGCCTGTAGAATCAAGTCCATGTTGTTTAATTTGTCATCACTTTGTCACACACATCTGTTGACTCTAGTACCTTGATTGTGGGAAGAGTATTACAGGTGTTTGCACATGTGCGCACTGATCAAACATTCAATATTTGTACTTCTTTGTATATCAATTATACCTTGCTAAGCCTGTTAAAATTAATTTAGCTTAATTTAAAACAAGTCCATGTTCATTACTATACTTTCTAGAAGCTCTGTATATGGTCTCAGAACTTTCCCATATTATTTCTTAGAGTCTCTTTTTCATTTGTTCTTTTTAGTTTTACATGACTGTAAAGTATATTTTGACATATTTATACATACATGGAGTATATCTTAGTCCAATTAGTATCCACGTCTTGTGGTTGTACATGATACATAGATTTACTGTGGTATATTCATTTATGTACATAGGAAAGCTGTGCCAGAATCATTCCACTGTCTTTCTGTCTTCCCTTCCTTCCTGTCCCTTCATTCCCCTTTGTCCATCCCACTGAGCTTTCATTGTGCCACCCCCTTGTTGTGTGTTAGGAACCACGTATCAGAAAGCATATCTGACCTTTGGGTTTTGGGGATTGTCTTATTCCTCCTAGCATAATAGTAGTCTCCAGATCCATCCATTTACTGGCCAAAGTCACAAAGTCATTGTTTTATAAAATGAGTAATATTCCAGTGTGTGTGTGTGTGTGTGTGTGTGTGTATAACATTTTCCTTATCAATTCATCTGTTGAAGTGCTCATAGGTTCGCTCCATAGCTTATCTATTATGATTTGAGCTTCTACAAACATGTCAGCTTAGGGACTGACTTCCTCAACAAGAATCTTAAAGTGAAAGAAGTGAAATCAAGAATCAATAAAGGGGATGGTATCAAACTAAAAAGCTGTTTCACAGCAAAGGAAACAATCAAAGGTGTAAAGAGAGAATCTACAAATGGGAGAAAATTCTTGATACCTGCTCCTCAGATAGAGCATTATTCTCCAGGCTGTATAAAACACTCAGAAAAACTTAACACCAAAAAGACCAAATAACCCAATCAATAAATGGGCAAAGGAACTGAACAGGTACTTCACAGGACAAGAAATGTAAATGGTCAACAAATATATTTTAAAATGTTCAACGTGTCTAGCAATTAGAGAAATGTAAGTTAAAACTTCACTGAGATTTCATCTCACTCCAGTTATAATGGCATTTGTCAGGAATACAGAAACAATAAATATTGGCGAGGATGTGGGGAAAATGTTCACTTATACATTGCTGGTAGGACTGCAAATTGGTGAAACCCCTCTGGAAAGCAGTATTCCTCAAAAAACTAGGAATGGAACCACCATTTGAACAAGTTATCCCACTCCTTGGTATAAAACCAAAGACTTAAAACCCAAGAGTCTTTGTTAAAACTGCTTTGAAACTATCATGGATGCTTTTTTGGTTAATGTTTCCTCCACTTGGAGTAACTGTCCTAAAACTCCCACTCACAAGCTTTTCCAAACTCTTCTCATTCTTCAAGGAACCAGAGAAATGTTATTACATGGATGAAGATTTCCCTTTTCCACTTCCATACCCCAAATGCAGTTAGGTGTGAATTTTACCTCCTGTTACTTACATAAAGTATTATTAACACTACTTAACGACATTTTTATCATATTTCTACCATGAATTGAATATATAATCTTTCAGAAGTAGGCACATGTGTTTCATCTAGTTCAAAAGAAACCCTTTATTGTAGAGTTTGTGTTGATATGCTTCCTGTATCTTACAGCGCCTAAAAAATGTTCCACACATAAAAGCTGATTAAATAAATATTTTCCAAATAAATGATTTTCCATGATCCATAACTACTTATTACGATCTGTAAAATGAGTTTAATGGTAAGATGTTGAAATATAAGTCTAGTAAGTTAATTGCCTTTGGAGACTTGCATGTTAGTCTGTGGGTTTGCATTACTTCATGATTTTGTTTTTTCTGGTCAGATAATTTCATGACACTTCTTGCTGTGTTGTTTGGAAAACCTAAGACTGCAATAATTGTGGATTTATTTACTATGCTACGTCCATCTTCATAAACTTTTAAACTGATATTTTGATCATATTGAAAACTTTATCTTATTTTGGTGAACTGCTAAAAATCCCCTTTGCCTTAAGCAAATTCACTTTTGCTTTTGAGCAAAGGAAGACTCACTAAGACTCAGTGGTGGTGCAAAGTATTTATGTCTGTTATCTCTTCTGAGAGGTAGGCCAGTGCCTGACTGGACTAGGTTTGTGTCCTGTTAGCTGTTTGGGTGTTTGCCTAGGAAGGTAGGCATGTAGTAGCTTTTATAGTTAAATATTTATTTTCCAGGAATAATAGATGCTTGACTTCTAAAGAAGCTGGGGTGACTAGTACAAACTGCGGTCTCTATTTGAACATGATCTGTCATAAGAATATCAATGTAATAATAAGCAACCATTCAAAAATTTTATGTGTGTCAGCAAAGGAAACAAGAACATCAACAGAAACCTTACAGAATGGGAGAAAGTCTTTACTGGCTACTACTCTGGGTGGGATTAATATCCAGATTATGAAGAACTAAAAAACCCCAATAACTAAATCAATAAATGAGAAAATGAACCAAACAGACATTTCTCAAAAGAAGTAAGTTAAATAATCAAAAAATACATAAAAATGTTCAATATCCTTAGCAATCAGTAAATGAAAATCAAAACTACAGAGATTTCATCTTAACATTGGTTAGCAAGGCAAGCATCAAGAACATAAATAGTAACAAATATTGGCAAAAAGTTGAAGAGAAAGGAAAGATGTATACGTTGTTGGGATGCAAATTAGCACAACCAGTATAGAAATCATTATGGAGGTTTCTCAAAAACTGGAAGTGGAAGCACCACCCAGCCCAACTATTCTGCTCCATGGCATTTATCCAAAAAAGCTATACTATAGTGACAACTGCTTTCCAATGTTCATAGCAGCACAGTTCACAATAGCCAAATTATGGTATTGGCCTCCGTGTCCATCGACAGATGAATGGATAAAGGAAATATGATACACACACACACGCACACACACACACACACACATACACACACAATGAAGTCCTATTCAGCCATTAAAAAAGAAGAAATTACATCATTTGCTAGCAAATAGGTGGAACTGGAGAACATCATACTAAATGAAGCAAACCAGACTTGGAAAGTCAAGGGTCAAATGTTTTCTCTTATATATAATACGCAGAAATCATAGAGACATATGGAAAAATAAGGGAGGGGTAAAAGAGTAGAGAAGAGGAAAGGACCAAGAGGAAGGAAGAGAGATGGAAAAGGGGAGGAAGAGCAGAACTAAATTGACCAAATTTTGCTGAATGCATGCATTAATATGTCACAATGAATACCACTTTTATATATAATTATAATGCACCAATTAAAATAATAAATACATAGAAGGAAGACCAACACCATAAAGGAAGGGGACCAAGGGATGGGAGGAAAGGTGGGAAAGGGGAAGTACTGGGGATTAAAATGGAGAAAAATGTTATATGTATTCATGACTATGACACAATGCACCACAATGTTATATATAACTATAATGCACTAATAAATACATAAAAATCGATGTACATGAATACTTGTAGAGGAAAAATGTTCCTGATACATTGTTTATGACAAATGTAGAATGCAAAATAATATTGATCAATTTTTGCAAAAAAGTATGTGCATGTGTTGTGATGATAAAATTTAAACTGCAACTAAGTCTATATAGAGAAAATGATAATTTTTTCATTTTGGGTACATATATTTTAATTTGATTTTCCATTAATTCAAAGCGTGACTTTGTTCTGTGTTTTCTTTCATCTCAGTGTAATTACTAATAACTGCAAACTTTTAAAAAGAGTGCTGGTTTGGACAATAAGTTATGTAGTCACTGTAGCCATCGTATATATTTACTTTTTCTAGAAAAACATGAACAGTTAAAAACACAATGATAGCAAAAATTTTAAATAATGTTGACAAAAATGTGATTATGACTTTTTAATGTAATAATATTCATAATAGGTTTGTGATTTAAAAAAAAACTGTGCTTGGCCATGAAGGATCATTTCTTTGACCTAACATTTAGGTGTGGAAGGGCACTGATAGAACAGTCTAGCACGTATATGTTTATCTAGGGCTACAGAATGCTGCCTGACTGTGGGACATTGATTTATCTCATTGGATCTGGACGTCTTGTCTGCGATAAGGCAAAAGGGTTAGATTTTCCCTAAAGTTCATCCCACCCCTCATATTCTACAAGTCAGGCCTTCCTGAAGACAATGTCATGTCCTCTGCCTTCAGAAATGCAATCCACATGACTGGTGTCACCAGGTTTATTCTTCTGTCGCCTATAAAGGGAAGTTGTGGAAGTGGTAATGAAATATCTCACTGATCCAAATCTATAAATGGGAGCTTTGTGACAATCTGACCTTGAATTGGGTCTAAAATTAAACTTTGTGATACCATAGAAAGACAAAGAGTTCGCTAAAACAAGTCATGAATAGATTATTTAAGAAGTTACTTAAGAAAGTATTGGTGAATTGAAACTATTTACATATCAATGATTAATGTCAATTATAATCTTATTCATTGAGATAAATCTAAAGAAGCTTTGTTTAGCATCACTGAATAATGGACCATATTATACCACCTGAAAAAAATTTAGCAAATCATACTTGATATCAAACTAACTTTCTTTCTATAATTTCTATATGTGATAGAAGGAAGCTACATACTTTCTTTTCCATTTGAAAAATATACACTGAAATCAATGTGCCGAATTCAGCCAGCATATATATTTTTAGTCTTTGCAGGCTCCATATCAAAAGAAACATTGCATCTTTGTAATTACTTTAAGAATAGAGAGCATATGGTTATATAAGCCATGAGTTTTTGAAGTTCCAAGAATTCTAAGTTTGTGGTGTTTTATTGTAAAACAATGGTTGAAAATTGGAAGAAATATAGTGTTACATTTTTCATAATAAACAAGGATTTGCATGTGGTTCCTTTTAGAAAAGAGTGCATATTAACTCTAGTGCTTCAATACCTAATCAGGTTTTGAATCTGTGAGCTCATCCTTTTCTTTCCCCACTTGTTCAGCACAATTTCATAATCCTGTCAGTTTAAAATAACCTGTGTGTCCTTGTGTATTATCAATTCTTGATCACCTAGAATCGTGCCTCTTATAAGAAAGCAATACATTTAGAAATGTCAAATGATGATTTTTTTTGTATCTTTGTTGACACATCTATATCCAAATTGCTTTTTGTAGTCAAGATTGAAACATCAACTCTCCCTTGGGTCTCCAGTTAATGACTAATTTTTAATCTATGTATTAATCTGATTAAATTCAAGAAGATAATAATGTGATTCTTATAGACACTTAAGAGTTAAAAAATTACTGATAAAAGAAAATGTTGTAAAATAAATTCTAATTAGTTATAAATTATTTCAGCAAATCCAGGTGGTTGGAAATAGGGGATGCAAAATCACTACAGAAGACTATGAAGAGGATGGGAGATAAGAAAGGAAAAGTGGAAAGTAAAAGTAGTCTGAAGATCAATTTTACTGGGAATAAATTAATTATGAGACAAGGAGAAGCAGGTTTCTTAATGACAAAATAGTTTTACAGTACCTGATGATGAGAGCAAAGAAAACAAAAGTAATATTTCAGGAATGAGAAAAGAACAGTAAATAATCCAGGTAGAAAATAAATAACTGTGCATCTGGATCAAAACTGGGAACATAAGGAAAAATAGAAGGAATAATAGACGTGGAAAATACCTGACGGGTGCAAGGAAAGGTGAATAAAATCAAGTTTCTCAGTCAGTATGCAAAATACACACATACTCACTTTTTTTCATTGAAAGAAAGATATAAAGTGGATTAAATCAAGAAATTAGAAAGAAAGTATTTAAGGCAAGATAATAAAATGGACAGCAAAATAACTCCAGGTAAATGTAAATAAAAATGTAAGCAGGATTACCACCAGTCTATACCATACAATTGGAGCAACCATAAGTAATGACCTGTATGTTAAGGTGTTTATTGCATCATTGCTCTTAATAACAAGCAATAGAAATAAAATTAATACCCAGAAATATAGCAAATTATGAGTTAGTCTACCAGGAAGTCTGTTCAGTTATTCAAATGGGAGAAAACAAATAAAAGTTACATATCAGTTGTTAGCATAGGTGGGTGGATTAATATGACTGGATGGAAAGAAAGGGAAAGAAGGACGCCAAAGAAAAGGGGGAAAAAACTATACATTCAAAAGCACATGCATTACCACATTTATGAATTTATATAAAATTATGTATATGGATGGATAAAGTAAAATTAGACAAAAAATTCTCATCATCTGGCCCACCATAAGTTATTCATCAGAGTTCACTCTCTTTTTCAGTTCAAACCATTGGTTTGGGTCAGAACATGTTTGCTGATGTATTTCACAAAAACCAAGCCCAAATACCTCTTTTTATCCCCATCGTTTTGTAATATTCTCCACCTGCTCCTTGTCATCTAAGTTCTCCAAAGCCCAGTTGCTGTGCCATCTCTTTTAATATACCAGCCCACACAGTGTCTTCTGAACTTCTTTATCCTCACTAAATAATTTAGCACTTAATTATATAGAAGCAGCAGTTGTTCTCTGATTCTTTTATGCCAGTTAGTCATGTCTCCTTAACTATTAGTACTATTCTACGTTTTCTATTTCTCTTAACAGATGCATCACCAAATTGTACCTTTAGTGTGATGATTGTTATGTACAGCACAATGCTTTTGTCTTTGGTTTCCAAACACAGATTCATCTGGGAAGCTATGCAGTCTCGACCTCAGAAGATCTCAGTTAAAAATGGTGCTCCGTGACTTCCTAAGGGATGTGCCTGCCTAGATCTTATTTTTCTTAGCCTTTGTTCCAATATCTGTAAAATAGGTCTCTGAAGCTTAATATAAAACTTTAAAACAGCCTGAATTATGGAAAGAGTTCTGTTTTTAGAGTCAGCTAACTTGACCTGAGCATCTCTAGGTTATTTCATGAAGCATCTAGAAATTATTTACTTGTCCTTCAGCATCCACATGACCTGTCTGTCTGCAACTATGTTGTGTGGTATTGTACAGCACTGATATGACCACAGAATTTGTTGTCCTACTGGTATTGTGTTTTTTAGTGTAGTGACTACAAATAAGATAGGAAATAGTAACTAATACATAGATATTTATGTACTCATCTGTAACTAAGTGGACCTTTATCTGAATGCCTCAGATAGGTGTGATATCTATGGCTGGCTGTGTTTTTTTCCTGATGGCATACTTACAGAATTGCCTAGGGTTTACAGAAAGAGCAACACTATGGTATGCAAAATAGAAAAAATAACACACTTATTACAAAACTACTGAGATTAATTCCAGTACTAAATGAACATGATTTCTAAACTGTAAGTAACCATACAACACCACATGGCTTGATGATGAGGGTGTTGAGTCTAATGAAAGAAAACTGATTTCAGTTTCAGAGGTTGACTGGCCCCAAATAAAGCCTGTAAATCTTACTTCTGACTATAATTACACTGAATACCTCTTGTTGAAACTGGAGAAAATGGAAAATAAAATGTTATTACATGATTTGGATCCATCTATTACTTATTTAGCATGTATTCTATGCTATTAGAGCTCTGAAACCCTGTGGTCATAGAGAAAGCCAAAATCTTTGAGCATCAGACTGGGATTGCAGCAAGGGGTCCCAGACAACCTGAGCTTTGGCAAATAAATAAAGTAATATACAGATGAAGACAAAGAAAGAAAAAATGAAGGAAGGGATGAATAGCTATTTGCCTTTTATTCCTTTACAGTACTAAGGAACCTCCTTATATCTCTACAGGACATCCCTGACAGTTCATTTTTGGCCATAAGAATTTTGTGTGCTGATGTCCCATTTATAATAACAACAAAAATTACAATAATAAGAATAGCAACTAACAAGAGCTTGGCATGCTAAGT
The DNA here is from genome assembly GCA_020662805.1 of Glaucomys volans. Classification (NCBI taxonomy): domain Eukaryota; kingdom Metazoa; phylum Chordata; class Mammalia; order Rodentia; family Sciuridae; genus Glaucomys; species Glaucomys volans. The sequence continues at coordinate 59,460 of JAJEJO010051746.1, forward strand.
ACTTATCTCAAGCCTCATATTAGCTTTATGAATGCAGTAGTCTCAAATTTATAATTAAGGAAATTGAGGAACAGAGAGATTAAGTAACAGTCAAAATTGCATAGCTAGAGAATGTATAACCAAGATTTAAACACAAAATCTGGCTCAAAAGCCCACAAAGATGATGGCTCTGTAGTAATAGCTCAATGAGCTGTCTCCTAAACCGTTTGAAAAGCAGGAAAAAATGACACACTACAAAGCTAGTTCCAATTCCAATGCCTTATTAAAAAACTATCTGTTTTTAAGGCTTTATTGAATTTGCTGCATTGAAGTTAAAGTTTCTCTCCACCAAAGACCCACAGTGAGACAGGAATATGTGTCTATGGACAGGAATATTTCACCTTCTATTTTAAGCATTTGTGGGGAGTTTTTCATGTTGAATTTTTTGTATTTCTTTCTTTTATTCTTTCTTTTTTATATACACCCTTTTAGTTATTTTATGTCATATAACATTTACTTTGATAGTACAACATAAACCTTTTTGTTATAAGGTGATAATGAAAAAGCTTTTGTTTATATAGGATTTAACAATTGCTATTAAAATAAGTAACATTTTCATTACTCAAAAGTACACTTCATTTGTGAAGTACATACTATAGCCCTCATTTTCTTAATGAAAATAAGCTTCAAAGCAGTTAGGTCACCTACTGAGGTTACTCTGTTGTTATAAAATGGTTCAGCTTGATTCAACATTGATCCTTCAAACTTCAAATTCTGAATCTAATGTTCTTTAAATGTTTTCTTTATGAAATCTCATCCATCTTAGTGTCTGTTGCAAAGGGGAGTCATGGTGGTAGTGTGTGTAAGCAAAGCATAAATGAATGAGCAAATGCACTAATAAAAGTGTGGACATTCAATTGCACATATTTTGTACAGCTTTGCCAGCTACCACTTTTTTTCTAAGGAATAAAATGTTGCTAAGATTGCGCTTTTAGGCTGTTATGTAGGAACAAAGTGGTTCTGGTTTGGAACAATTTAATTTAAATTATACTCGAAAAAATTTGGAATTGAAGCTAGATAAGAGGAGTAAGTTCCAGTGTTCCACAGCATAGTAGGATGAATGTAGTTCATAATACTGATTATATATTTTTATGGAGAACTGGAAAAGAGGAATTCAAAGGCTCCAGACATTAAGAAATTACAAATATATAAGAAGATGGAATGCTAATTGCCCTGATTTTTAATTTATTTTTTTAAATTTTTAAATTTTATTTTAGTTCATTGTACACGAATGGAGTACAACTATCATTTTTCTGGTTGTACACAAAGTAGAATCATATAATTTGCCTTTTCATACATACACATAGGGTGAAGATGTTTGTCTCATTCTATTATCTTTCCTTCCCCGCCCCCTCCCCACCCCTCATTTTCCTCTATACAATCCATCCCTTCTCCATTCTTCCCGAGCCTCCCCCCACCCCTGCTATGTGTCATCAACTACTTATAAGAGAAATCATTCAGCCTTTGGATTTTTGGGATTGGCTTATTTCACTTAACATGATCTTCTCCAGTTCCATCCATTTACCTGCAAATGTCAAAGTTTTTTTATTCTTTATGGCTAGATAATATTCCATTGTGTATATATACCACAGTTTCTTTATCCATTCATCTATTGAAAGGTATCTAGGTTGGTTCCACAGTCTAGCTATAGTGAATTGGGCTGCTATAAACACTGATGTGGCTACATCACTGTAGTATGCTGATTTTAAGTCCTTTGGATATAGGCCAAGGAGTGGGATAGGTGGGTCAAATCGTGGATCCATTCCAAGTTTTTTGAGGAATCTCCACACTGCTTTCCGGAGTGGCTGTACTAATTGGCAACCCCACCAGCAATGTATGTGTGTATCTTTTTCCCCACATCCTCGCCAACACCTATTGTTGCTTGTATTCTTGATAATAGTTCAAACTAAAAAACTTTTTCTCAGCAAAGGAAACAATCAGCAATGTGAAGAGAGAGCCTACAGAGTGGGAGAAAATCTTTGCCACACACAGGTCAGATAGAGCACTAATCTCCGGAATATATAAAGAACTCAAAAAACTCTACACCAAGAATACAAACAATCTAATCAATAAATGGGTTAAGGAAATGAACAGGCACTTCACAGACAAGGATCTACAAGCAACTAACAGATATATGAAAAAATGTTCAACATTTCTAGTAATGAGAGAAATGCAAATCAAAACTACCTTAAGATATCATCTCACCCCAATTAGAATGTCTATTATCAAGAATACATGCTTTTTTAAAGAGTTGTTTTGGGGCACCAACCGGGTACAGAGTACCATATTGGACATTTTTTTAATACTTTTATTCTATTTATTTGTTTTTATGTGGTGCTGCTGAGGATTGACCCAGTGCCTCACACATGCGAGTTAAGTGCTTTCCCACCAAGGTACAAACCCAGTCCCTAATTGCCCTGTTTTGATCATTACGAATTGGATACATGTATTATCACATTGCATGCCATTAAATAAGAACACTTAATTAGATGTCAATTAAAAAATAAAACTAATAAAGAATTTAGAATCAATTTAAACAGAATTTCCTGAGAAAATAAAAGAAAAACATGTTATGTTGCCATTTTTTCATTTACCATGCCCAGGAGGAGAAGAGATGTGTTAGAAGAGGGAAGCTTTCAATAAATTAAGGGGACTATCTGGACCAATTTTCCAGAATAAGCATGTGACTCTCCCCATAGTTACTAATGTGTTTTCAATTAAGTCAGGAAGACATGTAAATCCCTAGTGTGTGAGTAATTACAGCTCTACTGAGCACTAGGGATGTGTATATTATGGTCATGGGCTTTTAATATAAATGAGAACTTCCGTAGACTTTTGGAATGCTTTTAAAAAAAACAATTTAGAGTTGATTAGTAAGTTATCTTTCTCCTCTTTAGTAATTTATTCACCAATACACAGTTGTTTGTTGATATCCTTCCTCTATATTCCTGTAATGTACTTCCTCTTGGACAGGTCTGAAGACATATTAAAAATATTCCATTCGACCAACACCTTTATTCTGATTTCCATGGTCAGTAAGAACTATGGATCACAACTCTCAAGATCTTGTTAATATCTTTAAAGGGTCAAGAGTTCAGTCTCTTTAGGAGAAGGATGTGGGTGGAAGTCATGATGCAGGCTCAGATAAGTTACTTCATGTATCTGTACCACATTCATTGAACCCGAATTTGATAAGTGTTCTGGCCTCATCAAGTTGTTGGGAGGATGAAATAAATCCACACAAAGGGCTGAATAAATTAACCACCAGTGCTTGGCACATAAGTATAATTTAGGAAACACAGGTTCCTAGTAATATTCTTACTGCCCTTAATGTTATCTATCCCAGAACTTGTTCTTCAATGAATGACTGTTCTTTTCCTCTAATTTCCACCCCATAATCCACCTTTCTTTGGGCATGCCAAAACTGCAGAAAATTATCTCTCTCTCTATATATATATATGTATTTTAATCTTTTTTAGATGATGCTAGACCTTTATTTTATTCATTTATTTATATGTGGTACTGAGAATTGAACTCAGTGCCTCACACATGCTAGGCAAGCATTCTACCACTGAATCACAAGCCTGGCCCCTATATATGTCTTGCTTAATATATGAAAGTCATTTTAAAACAAAATAATGACAAAAAATTAAAGAAAGAAGATAATAGCAAAGCATATACCAGAGGGGGGGGAAGCTGACAAGTTGCTGAAAGTCATACTAAGGTGGCTATTACAGTTGGAATATAAGTTGTCCCCAAAAATGCTAAGATGTGAGACAAGGCAAGAATGCTCAAAGGTAAAATGGTTACAGTGTGAAAGTTGTAGCATAATCAGTGAATCAACCCATTTGATGGATTAATAATTTAAAAGGACTGCTATCCTGGTTGGTAGGATATGGCTGGAGGAAGTAGGGCACTGGGGGCATGCCTTTGGTCTTTATGCTTTTTAAAAATTTCTTCTAATTAGTAATACATGACAATAGAATGCATTTTGATACATCATACATAGAGTATAACTTCTCATTTGTCTGACTGTACATGATGTAGAATCACACCAGTCTTATAATCATATATGTATGATATTTATATTTTGAAGTTTATATTTTGACCTGGCATCTCCATGTCTCTGTCCTTCCCATCTGACATGAGCTGAGTAGCTTTCCTCCACCACACTTTTCCACCTTGATGTTCTGTATTGCCTCAGACCCAGAGTAATGCAGTGGAATGACCATGGACTGAGACCTTTGAATCTAGAAGCCCCAAATAAAAATTCCCTCCTCTAAGTCAAAATACCTTGTCAGGTATTTTGGTCACAGTAGTGAAAGTGGACTAACACAGGGACTTCTATTATTTATATGCTAAGAGATTGTCAGTTATCAGCTTACAAATCTGATTTTGGCAGATGAAAGCAGAAACTTTTTCAAAAACGGAGTCCTTATAACAGGCATTGTTATTAGTGCTAATACAATGCTAATAAAAATGATTCTTACATCTTGGACCAGAGTATATTTCTGAAAAAGTTTTGAAAGAGAAATTGACAGTGTTTGACTTTCTGTCTTTATTTTCTTCAAGTTTGCACTCTCTGCCTTCCAAGTGACTGATTATATGTCTAACTCTGATAACATAACTGATTAACCAGTTAATCAATAACAAATCAAGTGGTTGACTAATGGACTTGTTCTTTCTTTTCAAAAAGGAATAGATTGCTGAGTGTATTTTGAAATTTATTTCATTTATCATGGATTGGTATCAGAAACTTTAAAGATTTTTAGGGACATTTGCTATTTTACACATGCTATTTTACACATGCTATTACACATGCTATTTTAACAATGACCATAGGTAATCTCACTCTCCTACAGTAAATGTTGAGTAAGTATATATGAGATGGCTTGTAAAGTAGACTTTTGTTGATTATTTTATTAATACTTACTGAGATAATGAAGTTATTCTATTACATGAATACCTTCTTAAAATAAGTAGTACAAAGACTTTTGAGTATAAGATCGTGTCTTAGAAATTCATAAGTAAATGCATTTGCATTCAAAGCTTAAAAAAATTAAATAATCGCAGATATGAATTGGTTTTGCAATTCACAGAATGAGCCATAGTATTTCATAAGAATAATATGAATATGATGCTGCTCCCAGCAACATGTTAATATTGATATTAATTATTATTTAATATTAATGTTAATCATTTTAGTATAAGTGTGAATTTTCCATACCCATTGAAGTTTCTATAGTCGATACTACACTTTATTGAAGCTAAGAGCTGGTGGAAACTCCCAAAACTCCATCTCCCAAACCCACCTTCATTATATTTGCCTTTAGCTACCCACATGTTCCTCCCAAGCCCACAGCAAGGTGAGCACAACTTTTTCAGGCCTGTGAGAAGGAACAAAAGAGCAGGATAAGAATTGCTTACAAACTCAACAGACCAGAAAGAGAGTAGAAAAGTATTGTGGATAAAACAGCTTCTCATATGGACTAGAGCTGCAGCCAAATTACTATCTGGTATAGGCCAAATTCATTCTGAAGATGTGTGTAGGAAGACACAATTTTCAGTAAATTGCATTAGAAAGTAAGCAGGTGGGTAGATTCTTTTTGCTGTTATGCAAGATGATTTAGCTGTCATTTTTGAAAGAGTTTGTGATGGCCAGATTTTCTAATTACATTCTCCCAGTGTGAGTAACACAGTCTTTTAATATCCTGCCCACCCAAACTCAAAAGCTGTATCTTTTTCCTTGCTCACTCCCTGCTCTTCTTCAAAACCATCACGGTCACCAGAGTACCCTGAAAGTGACCTGCACTTCCTTATTCTGAGACTTTGCTCATTCTGTTGACTGTTGTATTAGTCAGGGTTCTCTAGAGAACAGAATCAACAGGAAGTATGATTATAAAATGGGGATTTATTAGATTGGCTTACAGGACCAGATGCTTGATAGTCCACAAAGGCCATCTTCAGGCTAGAGAGCTGCAAGAATCAGTAGCTGCACAGTCCAAGAGGTGGAAGCCCCAGAACAAGAGGATCAACCGTGCTACCCTAGTCTGAGACCAAGGCTTCTGGAAACTACCTGGAGAATCACTGGCGGAGTCCGCTTTGGAAGAGTGAAGAAGCTAGAGTCTGATATCCTCTGACGATCTAACTGCAATCAAGAACCCATTCAAGGAGAGTCAAGCTTGCATCTGCATCTGCTTCCTTGTCCTTCCAACTTTTATCCCATCCAAACCACCATCCTACTGGGCAATGCTGCCCACACTTAGGGAGGGTCTCCATTTCAGTTCACTATCCCTCATTCCAATCATTCCTATACATGTCCTAATGGACACACCCAGAAACCTCTTAATCACAATCATCTTTTAGTCCAATCAAGTTGACAATTCAAATTAACCATTTCAACTGTATATAAATTCCTTTGTTTATCTACCAGGTCAATGAAATTCTCATCTTTAAAACAGCTTTAAGATTACATTCAAAGCCAACTTTCCAAGTGATGGCTTTATTTAGGAACAATCATACCTTTTTAAAAACGATTTCTTCATAAATGTATCTAAGCCTTAGAAGATGCCTAATAAGATGTGGTGGAGAGGAAATTCTTACCACTCTAGCTATTTGACCTCGGGGGGGAGATTAACATCTCTAACCTCAGTTATTTCTTCTGCTATATAGGACTAATAATAAATACCTTGGGGTGCTGTTATAAAATTTAGTCACTGCATATTATTTAGCTTTTGTTAAGTCTCTAGCATTGATTCTGGTTCATAATAAAAATTCAGTGATTGGTATCAATCAGCATCTTCTTATGCCCATAATTATAATAATTCCTTTATTATGTCTTCCTCATTAAAAGTTGATTCCTAAAGGCTAGACACCACACTTTTGAATTAATTTCTGAATCCTTATCCCTGTTTCAAAATGTTTGAAACAGTGTCTTGTATTTAGCAAGCTTTTGATTTCATTTCAATAAAATTTGCCTCAGCTTATTCAATTAATATTTTATAGAGGTAATCCCACAGCAGAATATCAACTGAACAATTTATCACATGATAGAAAAAATATCATTTTATAATGCATCCATTATTTCAATTCTGATGTTTCAACATCTTCAAAAGAAATGGACTTGAAGAATTTAAGATAAAAAGTGGAAGTAATCCACTTCATAAAGCAGGATCTACTTTATAATATTGTATGTTGTACTATTTTATATGACATACTTTTAAATATCAGTTTATGCAGCATAAATTGAAAGACACCTGGGGGATATAATTTAATCCTTCTTTTTCTTATTTTATTGATTATTTTTAGTTATACATAACATTAGGATCAGGATCATTTTGACATAATTATAAATGCATTTATTAAATATAATTTGTTAAAATTAAGTCCCTAGTACTTCCCCTTGCCCTCCCCTTCTCCCTCCCCTGTTCCCTTTCCTCTACTCTGCTGATCTTTCTCCAATTTACTTATGGATTTTTAAAATTAGTGTCTTGTGAATGTGCATAATGCTGCAATTCATTGTGGTATATTCATACATGTACCCAGGAAAGTTAAGTCAGATTCATTCCATTGTTCTTCCTTTGCCCCGTTCCTCCTCTGTCCTCCTCAATCTCCTTCTTCTACTCCACTGGTATTTCTTCTATTATCATGGAATTCTCCTTTTCTTTTCTTTTCTTTTCTTTTCTTTTCTTTCCTTTATTTCTTTTCTTTTCTTTTCTTTTCTTTTCTTTTCTTTTCTTTTCTTTTCTTTTCTTTTCTTTTCTTTTTTGTTCCTTGTTTTGAACTAGCTTCTACATATCAGAGAAAACATTATACCTTTAACTTTCTGGGTCTGGCTTTTTCTCTTAGCAGAATCATCTTCAGTTCCATTCATTTACCAGAAAATGTCATAATTTCATTCTTCTTTATGATTGAGTAATACTCCATTGAGTGTATATATATATATACATATATGTATGTTTATATACATATATGTATGTTTATATATTTTCATCTGTTGAGGAGCCAGTAGTTTGGTTCCATAGCTTAGTTATTGTGAATTGTCCTGCTATAAATTTTGATGTGGCTGAATTCATATAGTATGTTGATTTTAGATCTTTTGTATATATATCACAGAGTGGGATAGCTGGGTCATATGGGAGTTCCATTCCTAGTTTTTTGAGGAATATGATTCACAGATGAGCAAACTGAGACCCATTGTTGGTTAGGAACTTATTGGAATATACATAGTTTGACAGTCAGAGTTAAAACTTGTATCCAGGCCTCTTCATTATTCTTTCTCACTTAACACTTCTATGTTTTTGCAGAAAAAAAAATATATATATGTGTGTGTGTGTGTGTGTGTGTATACATATATATATACCCATATATACATACACATACACATATGTATATATACATATATGTATATATAAATATATATATATATTATTCATTATTCTTTCTCACTTATCACTTCTGCCTGCAGAAATATATATATACACACATACACATATGTATATGTGTACATAATATAAATATATACATTTATATATATTTCTGCAAAAAATATATATGCACACATATGTGTGCATATGTATAAACACATTTGTATATGTATATTTGCTGGTTGTGCTATTAAAAGTATGAAACACAAAATGATTTAGAAGGAACAAAGTCCAGATATTCAGGGTGACCATAATAATTTTACACTAATTTTCTTAAGAAAATTTACAATTTAAGCTGAACTTCACACATGAAATAATTTGGGTATACCAAGAGACTGCAAAATTACTTCAAGGGTAAGAAATAATGAGTGAATGTATGGAAGACAAAGTTTTGTGAGAGGAAGAAGATGAGTGGGAGAAGTCTCTTTATAGAACTCTAAACAAGTGAATGCAGAAGACATACAATTCAATGCAATTGTGTAATGGTTTATGAAACTGAATCACCTTGTCTGTTTCATTTAATCAAGAACTATAACTGAACAACATTGAGAAAGGGGCTCAAATTACTTTAAGTTAGTTTTAGGAAGATTAATACATGCAGAAGTTTATGGAAAGTTCATAGCTGGAGCTTTGGAGATTATTAGGAATCCTTAATGAAAGAATCAAGCTCTGAGAAAGTTTGCAGTAGTTGAAAATACAACATGTGAGTAACACTGCAACAGACACGTCAGAACTCCACAATTGGAAATAATCAGACAAAGAGGAGACATGGAGAAAGGAGGAGATCCCAGTTCATGGTTTTGTTTCAGTCTTAGTCAACCTGATGTGTTTTCCATTGACCAAGCTACAACGCACTGAAGAGAATCAGGTGGGAATGAGATACAATGGCCACTCTTTCTACCTCTTAAACTTAGTTGGTACATGGGTTCAGAAGCCTAAGAGAGAAGTGATGGTAGGAGACAAAATTGAGATGTTATCAAAAGTGAGAGATAAATGCACAGATGGTGTGACTCTACTTTGTGTACAACCAGAGAAACAATAGCTGTACTCCATTTGTGTTCAATGAATCAATAAGTAAATAAAAAAAAGAAATTCATTGGATTAGACAAAGGGAAATGAAGGGAAGGGAGGGGAGATGGGAATTGGGAAGACAGTAGAATAAATTGGACATATGAATACAAAAAAAAACAAGAATGATATGAATGTACAACATGCACAACCATAGAAATGAAAATTTGTTCCCCATATGTGTACAAAGAATCAAAATTATGTCTGTAAAAATAAAAAAATAGATTAAATAATCACATTAAAAAAAAGTGAGAGTCAAACCTGAATAAGGAATGATCACTTAAAAGCAAAAATAGGACAAAATAAGTGCAAGGATCCAAGAAAGATATTTAGCAAATAGGTACAGCCTGCTGGCAAAAGAAACAAGAAAATCCAATGAAAAAGTGAAAACTATAGATGGAGTATGGGCTGAAGGGGAGAGGAGAAGTAGGTATACTCAGCTCTGTAATGGCAGGACCCTAAATCCTGATGCGGTTGGAGAGGTAGTCCACTATGTCCATATTTATCAACTTCAAAATGCTAATTCCTGTGTCAGGATGTATGTCTCGCTGAAAAATTCAAGTTTTGCATGAAAAGTTGCTATGGAAACTTTAATAAAGAACACCGAAAGAAGATGTTATCTAAGACTAATAATGCTCAGAAACACAAAATGAATTAAAACCTGTTATTAAAAGGAAGTTTCTGAGTAAAAGTCTCTCCAGAGAACTTGTTATACATTACCAAATGTTCTATTCCTGTGAAACCCCTGTTATATTAGGATTTATGAGTAAGGCACAGTTTAGGTTATTATCTATCTCAGTGGAAAGGTCTATATTAATCTGGTTAAAAGTCCCTAAGTAAGTTAATAAATCTAGATGCCACCATTACTGGAGGAACTCCATGTAATACTGAATGAGGTTTGAAAACGAAGGATATTCAGCTACAGGATGTTTAAATGAAAAGCTGAATCTTTTCAGTATTGCCTTCAACCATTCACTGACTCAAAGAATAATGATCTTTAAATCAGACTGAATCATACACTACTGATGTAGATGCACAACTTAACCCAAAATTGTTTTCCTTGATTAGGAACAAAATTGTGTGGGATATTGTTTTATTTTTCCTTTTTTCCAAAGAGCTAATGAATCAGTTCAGATTGCAAGTGAGTCATGACCAACTAATTGGATAACTTTAAAGAGTTCATTTTTTCTTACTTTCTTTTTTGAAATTTTATGTTTTTATTAGTGCAATCTAATTATACATATTGTGGGATTCATCGTGATATATTCAAGCATGTAACAATTTGTCCCAATTAATTCCCCAGTACTTCACTTTTCCTCATACTTCCCCAGCTCCCTTTATTCCCCTTCCACTACTTTTGGGTCTTCATTTTATTTATTTACATATATATTTTAATTGATGCATTATAATTATACACAAATGTGGGATTCATTGTGATACAGGCATACATGCATGTAGCATATTTTGGCCAATTATATTCCTCAATTTTTCCCCTTTCCCCTCTTTATTCTCCCTCCCCTTTAATCCCCTACATCTATTGATATCTCTTCTATTTTCTTGAGATCCTCCTTTGCATTTATTTTCTCTCTAGTTTCCAAATATGACAGGAAACATTTGACCCTTGACTCTTTGAGTCTGGCTTATTTCACTTAGAATGATGTTTTCCAGTTCCTATAGCAGTGCAAATCACTGAACATGGTATCAGTTTAGGGTCCATCAACAGACAAATGGGTAAGAAATGGTATATATTCTTTGTCTGTTGATGAATCCTAGGCTGATCTCATGTTCAGTTATTGTGATTTGCACAATACATATATGTGTATGTATGCATATATATGTATGTGTGTGATATATATATATATACGTATATATATATATATATATATATGCGCATAATGGAGTTCTGCTCATCCACAAATAAGAATGAAATTATCTTAATTTTTTCTAATTCCTATCTTATAAAATGAGAGGACTGAACTGGATGATCTAAAGAACCCTTTTATCCACATATGAATACGCCATAGGGAATCTCTACATCATGTACAACCACAAGACTGGGATCCTAATTAGAATAAGTTATACTCCTTGGATGTATGATATGTCAAAATACACTCTGTTGTCATGCATATATGAAAAGAACAATTAAAAATGACACTGTTATCCTTAAAAAATTAATAGTATACAAGTTATTAAATTGGGGAAATACCATGTTTATTTTTAAATCCTCTGTCACCTCACTTTTCACAAATTTATAATATAGATGAGGATATGGATTTGGAGTCTGTAATATGGATATGAGTTAAAAGTTAAATGTAGCTGGGTATTGTGGTGCATGCCTATAATCCCAGTAGCTGGGAAGGCTGAGGTAGGAGGATTGCAAGTTCAAAGCCAGCCTCAGCAACTTTGTGAGGTCCTTAGCAATTTAGCAAAAGAAAGTATAATATAAAGGGTTGGGGATAAAGTTCAGTGGTGAAGCATCCCTGGGTTCAATTCCTGGTACAATCAGAAAGAAAAAAAATAGTTAAAAGTAAGTATTAGATGTAAGAAAAACAGATTTTCTAAAAAAGTAAATCTGTGGGAAGGTTAAAGACAAATATAGATATATTCCAAGTGGAAAAATAAGCACAAAGCTTCATGAAACATAAGAAGGTAAACGTTCTGCCTTTAAGGCAGGAAAGCTTTTAGGAGTAAGGGAGAGAAGACCAGCTGGTTGTTTAGATCAAAGACTGTAAGTAGTATTGTTCTGCTTGCAACCATTCCATAGAAATCTGAATGGTAAAAAAAAATAAAGAAATCTGAACGTTGCACATTAAAGATAGAGATTTTTAAGCACTCATGGAACAGCCACTCAAATATGGGTATGTTTTGTTGGTTGGAATAGTTCAGCAACTCTATCCTTAGCTTCTGAAGTCCTCAGAAATTACCCAAAAGGAGAAGGATAAATAAAAGCACTTCCTCAGGCTGCCAGACAGATTTATAGAGCCAAAGAAGTGTATTTTTGAGCTTATTATGTGACCATAATCCAAAAATTATATAAATGAATTATAAAGTTTTTCCAAGTCCAATCTTAACAGTTGAATGAAAGAGAAAATCAAGACAGAATTAAACTACCATCATTCTTTGAAATATATAAGGAGATGGTTCTAGAAAAAGAGAAAAATAGTGTGAAATATTGCTAATAATTATAAAGTACAACTAAAATAAAGTGTCATTTATCCATCTATCAAATGGCCCACATTTCTCAAAACACTGATAAGGGCCAAGGTCAGCAAAATTTAGAGAAATGGGTGCTGTCATATATTATTGATGGGACTTTAAAACTGCAAATGTTGTTTAGAGGGCAATTTGGCAGAAACTCACAAACTTAAAACACATAGTCCCTTTAACTAAAAATTTCCACTGCTGGAAAATTCTTTAATTGAATTATGTACACAAATAAAAAATATACATATGAATAAATATGTTTGTTGCCATACTATGTGCAATATTAAAAAAATTGAATATAAATCTAAAAAAGTTGTATATCAAAATTTGCAATCCTGTAGATCCATAAAAATGAGGTGATTCTGTAAATATATAAGTGGAAAATTATTTTCATATATTTTAATTGAAAAAATAAGTTTTAAAAATATTATACTGTGATTCATTTGTAATCTTCCCTATTGTGTCTGTTTCTCTGTGTAGTATAAACTGGAACCACTAGGGAAGGAAATGTACATTAAACTGTAATAAGTAACAGTAGTACCTGTTTAAAGACCTTAGTTTTAATCATTGAAATAATCTGATTTGTCATTTTTTTCCCCTAAATGAACTCTGCATACTAATCACTTCATTATGAAGGAGTCTTTCTTCTCATTTTTCCAAAGAACTAGATAGCATTCAGTGGAATTATGTGAGATAGATACTGCCTGATGATTGGTAGAAGGGTTGGATCTTGGCAGGTATCTTCATAATCTCCCAGTAGCCCCTTAGCAGAGCCAAATCACCAATTTCTCTCCTTTGAACATTCTTCTAATATATGCAGATTTATAATATTATGGGGCTTAGAAAAGAATATTCATGGAAGACAGTGATTAACATCACAAATTGCAAAAGTCTACCTCAGTCTTACCTTGAGCCTGCCTATCCTCTGAGACTATATTATCAGGGAGAAAGATAGTCTACTGCAGAAGGTATTGAAGGGTCTTTGTAACTACAGGAACATAAACATTTTTTTTGCTGAATTTTCTCTTTCTCTTTCTCTCTCTCTCATCCTCTTCCCCTCTCCATTAACACAACATGACTATATAATAATTCAAGTGGAAGAGAGATTAGATACTCTAGTCTGATTTTAGAATTAGAATTTTTGGAGCAGTTGTGTTCTTTGCCCCTTCCACTAGAAAGTCAAAGACAGTGGAAGAATGTTAAGTGAGTTGGCATCTTGGTTCCTTTAGCTCTTATTTAAACAAAAATAATTGAATTTCTTTTATCCTAGTATAGATTCTGCTACCTAAAAAAATTAAATCATTGATCTAGTCCATTTTCTTCATATAATGGGTTAAAAACTAGTGGTCCAGAAAGTTCAATTGCTTAACCAAGGTTACAAGGTAATGTTAGAGATAGGACAAAAATCCAGGTATTTAGGTTTTTAATCACAAATGGAAACTAGAAAGTAATGATAATGGTAACAATTTGTAACTCTGAATTTTCCATGGGTTTGCTGTAGCTTATGAAAAACAATACAAATGGTGACTAAGAAAGTAAAGAGCTAACCAGGCAATAGTAGTGCCATTATCCTAACAAGAACATGAGGGCTATCATGCAGGGAAAAGTTACTTCTGCTTCAACTGAGTTATTAAATATGCAGGTTAAGCATCTGCTGGGAATTAGCATAGAATTTTTCTATACCCATCTTAGAAATGTATCCATAGTGGAAGCATATAGCATTTTGCTCCTATAAGACTGCCAAACTCTGAGCAAAAAACAAAATCTGGAAATATCATAAAATAGGCAGAATCTGATCTGTGATTTGATTCTAAAGAAAACAAATAAGGTGAGGTTTGAGAAATTCTCTATATGGAACTTTATAGAATCTGGTGGTAGGGGCTAGTCCCTCTTCTCTTTAGTTTCCTTATCTGTAATAAGAAGATTAATTTATGAAATAATTTTCATGTTTACCCTCTTGGTCGTATTAGGTGAACATGCTGCCTTGGTGTGTAAAACAGATAAAAATATCTGTTTTAAAATTGGAGTCAACTGTCAAGAGGAAGGGGGCCCAAGGGAAGAAAAAATATAGCAGTTGACTTAGAGTTACAGTATCAAGTCTTTGTATTATTATTATTTAAAAAATACTACTTCAGTTGTAACTATTCAAATGAATATAAAGCATTATGAACAGCCTGCTTTTGAAGACCCCAGAAGAGATGTAGAATGGATTCTTTTTAACCATGAGGGGTGTGTGTGCACGCACATCACATTTCCTCTATGCTCATGCCTGGGCAGCTAAACCACAACAGGAGCGGGCAAAACCAACCTGCGATGTCTCCCTTGAATTCATAATGATAACTTCAGGTTCACACTGTCCATTCCCCAAAATGTGTTTCCAAGGCACATTTAATCTCTCATTCTCCTAGGAGACTTTTTTCATATTTTATTTCTTCATTTCCAATTCTGGCTTCCAACACCTCCTCCCCAAATCTCACCCTTGGTTGATAATGCTGCTTCCTATTTCACTGAGAAGCCTGAAGCAATATGAAGAAAACTTCCACAGCTTTCACCCACCTACTGGCATCTGTACCCACATATTCCACCTTCCTGACAGATACTTTAGATAACTCCAGTCCCAACTAAGGCATCTCTTCTTTTGTATAGGGGTTTCCATCCAACTCCCTGACTCCAGGACAGTTCAGTCACTCCTGGCTCTCTCCTTACAGAATCCAATCAAGCCTCTGCCCTCCTTAGTTGCCAATCCTCATAACCATACGAACATACTAGAAAAAGAAGAAGAAAGAACAAGGCAACCTTTCTTGAATCCAGTTCTACTGGCAAAGTATTCTCAATTTATTCATTTTCTTTTACTTCAAAAATACATAAAAGTAAAGAAAGAGTCAGTATTCATTATTTCAAATTTCTCATATATATAACGTATATTTTTTTGTTATCCTCATTCCTCTAAGACTGTCAAAGTCATCAGTGACCTCTTCATTAGTAAAGGCAATGAAATCTTCATCTTAGTGTATCAGGAGCTTTGGAAGTAATAGATGTTGATTTCCTCCTTGACACACTATCTTCACTTGACTTCTAGGACACCACACCCACTTTGCTCTTCTCCAACTGGCTGCTGTTTGTCAGTCTCCTATGACATCCCTCTCATCTCTCAACCCGCTAGCTTTCACAAGCTCCAAGGCTCAACATTTGGACCATTCTTTTCTTTATATATATTCCCTATGCTTAGTAATCTTACCCATTATCATGATTTTAAATAGTAGGAATAGACTGACGCTCCAAAATGTACATTTTCAGTCTGGATATCCTTCCCTAACTCCAAGCAATTATATCAAGTATGTATTTTCTTCATATTTCCACTTGGTCTAAGAAAATCATGCCCAAATTCAGCATTTCCATATGAACCTTCTGATATTTGCTCCTAGACCAAAGTCGCCCATAGTTTTCTGTTCTCAGTTTATGGTGAAAATATTGGAGCCCAGAATATTGAATGATCTTTCACATAACCACATTTAATCCATTTTAAAAAATGCATAAGGAATCTAACCATGTATGATCACTATCAGCACTACCACCATCTTTTACAAGTTTCTGAATTGGTCTCTCTACTGTCAACATTACCAAACACAATGGTTGGCTTGAGTTTAGGATTGGTAGACATAAGCGGGATGATTTAAAATGAAAGCCAGCTGATGACTTCTTTGCTTAAAACCCATTATTCAATGAATCCCCTTTGACTCAGAGGAAAACAAGCCCTAGTGCCTGAAATAATCTTGCTTTACTTTATGTCAAACATAACACTTTTAGGGACATTTTTCATGTTTTTCATATTTCCCTTTAGCAGGGTATACTAGTAGTCTCCCTTTTCTTGGGGGGGAAAAAAAACTAGTTCATTTGAATAGTTTGACTTGTTAATGTGGTAAACAAATAAACAAAAAATGCTGGGAATGTTTGATTTAGCAGGTTCTTTCCTCTTCATTTTGGTCTGTTCTCTCTTTTGCCATGTGGCATGGGTACCACCACCCTTGTGTGGGTTGCCTGGGATTTCCTGAATGTGTCAGTCACTGTGTGGGTAGATCTCAGATTCAGAATAAGAAGACAAAATTAGGCAACATCAATGCATATATTTTAAGTTCAATTCTAGCTTTCATCAGTTAAAAAAAATGGCCATTTAATCTCCATCCCTCATTCTTTAGTATTCTATACCTAAACTGCTCAGAATCCAGGCAGGAAAGAGAGAGAGATGTTATCTATTGAGTCAGTTAAAATACCAACATGTTCAAGGATTGAAATGCTAGTTTGAAAGCTTCCCACATTTGCAGATAAAGTCTGCAGCCAGGAGAGTATAGTGGAAAAAAATGGGGCTCTGGTATCATGTTTTGGCTCCTAAGATCACATTTGTTGCTTACTGATTTATGTCATATTCAGTCAAGTTATTTATCTTCTCTTAGCCTCCTTTCCAGATTGAATAGAGTGAATAACGTCTCCTTTTATCATGCTAAGTGAAATAAGCCAATCCCCAAAAAGCAAAGGTTGAATGCTTTCTCTCATATGTGGAAGCAGATCCACAATACTGGGGAGAGAATAGAAGTTTAGAGGATTAGAAAAAGTGGAATGAAGGGAAGGGAAGGGGAATAAGAAAAGGAAAAACAGTGGAATGAATCTGACATAATTTTCCCAAGTACACATATGAATACACTACAGTGAATCTCACCATGTTGTAACCCACAAGAAATTAATTTTAAAAATAATAACCCTGGGTTAATGGCAGAAAGATCAAAAGAGGGAAAGGAGCAGTGGGTGGGGAATGGGATGGGGAAGGAGAGGTACTAGAGTCTGAATGAAATTAAGATAATATTCCATGCTTGTACAATTATGTCAAAATGGATTCTACCATATGTATAACTGAAAAGAACCAATAAAAAAATAAAAGATCATGGAGTGCCTAGAATGGAAACTGATACAAATGTAGACTCAGGAATAATTAATGCCTTTCACTTTGCACCAATGAGCACTTCTGACTCCCACAAGGATATTGCTGACTCTTATATGACAAACCCAGAAGTGTGTGTGTTGGAACAGTGACACTCACTGGTTATTTCTGATACCAAAAGAAAAGCATCCTGCTAAAAACTTCCCTGATAAAAAAAAAATTTACAATGATCCTCATAGTTGTTGGCATGGTAAAAAAGAGATAAAAAGGAAATACTGAATTCTAGGGGATTAAAAATAAATTCACATACAGGCACATCTAGAATTGTCAATGCAACTAGGCGTGTTTGGTCACTTGAAGCTAGGATGTAGCAGTCAGTGATCACTGTCATCAAATTGCAGAAAATAATCTCATAAATTACTTCCTAAACTGTACTTCATAATATTTGAATGAACATAATTGTAAGAGTCATTCAGTTAAAAAATAAGCTGTCTTCAATGTGGATACATAGCTCTTGAAGTAACCCAAGTGAATTTTTGATCAAACATTAATTAGGGTAATTCTAGAAATGATACATTCATAGCATTAGGAATTGTACATAATATCAAGTGTTCCAGCTTCAAATTCCTGGTATTCTAGAGCTCAGAGTGAACCTGCACTTATGTGTCTTGGAAACTTAATGGTATCTCCATTATGAAATGTGGCTTGTGTGATATATGTATTATGAAAACATTCCCTAATTGTTAAGACCCTGTTGATTTTGGAAATGTGATTGCTTTTCAAACCAGTTCATTTTATATCATTCATTGTTGATAATTACTCACTATAGGGAAAATTAACAGAAGCAGCTATAAGTTCTCACCTATGAGATGATTTTCTGTTACCCAATATAAAACAGTGAGAAAGACTGATCCTACTTCTTCTCATAATCCCTAACCTCAGTAAAAACTTCAAGTTATATGGTAAAACTAATCTCAGGTTTATGAAAGTAAATCAATCTGTTAAACTGGTAGAACCCTACCATGAGATCATAATAATTTTTTTCTCTCCCTTTTAAACTGGTAGAAGAGAGCTATGATTTGAGTGTCAATTACTTAAATATCCTAGGTAACCCTCAAAGCATTAATAGGAGGGTCAATTAATCTAGGGCCAGGAAGAGTCATAGCATCTCATATACACATTTTCTCATTTCTCATTTTAGAAATGTTTACTTTCTGGAACTCATAAAGCAATTGTTAACTTGCCCCAGGCAGTAGGGTTTTAATAAACCTCATTCTTGTAATAAAAGCTGGTCTACCTTAGGTACCAAGATCATTTTTTACATACATATATCATTGCATATAAGATCAGTTGCCAGCACAAGAGAAAAAACAACCTTGATACCCACTGCCAACTTATTATAGAACTATTAAAACAATTTGTCTTCATTTCTTTATTTAAAAAAAATATGAAAAGCCATACTGTAGCAATAACAGCAGTGGCAATAACTGTTTGTGAAGGCTGTTCCAATCATCCCCCTCTCCATTTAACATTGGAGTGTGTTTAATCAGGAGAGAATTTCCAGGAGCATGAATAAAAGTGGTATGACCTTGAGAGAGTCAGCTTCAGAGAGACAATTCCAAACAGATCACAAAAGGTGGGAACACCTGGAGAAAAAGAAATTGTTAGGCAAATTCTGTCTGTCTTCTCAGATTTATTTCCAAATGATAGCATCTACAAGAACAAATCCTGGAGTTATGTCAAAAGGCATCGTAAAAATGTTTAATCTCATCTATCTTCTGATGTAGAGATGAGGTATTCTATTTCACATCAGTACTTTTTACAGAAATGCATAACTGTAAACTGCCTTTTATAGAGGTATCAATAACTACTTTGCTGCATGATACCTTTAAGCATAATAAAATTTAATTTCATGCTTTTTATTAGCTTTATTGCTCTCTATGAATCTCTTGACTCAAAGGCTTCTGTTTGTTGTTAAATAAGAACAAAATAAATGATGTGTTACAGAAGTGACAGAAGTAGAAGGCTGTCAATGAGTGAAATCTATAATTATCACACCAGACATATATCTGTCTCTAAAGGACATGGCAAAAAATGAAAACATAAATTTCAAGCTTTTAAAAGTTTCAGAGGACAATGACAAGTCAAACTATGCTAAGTCTGGGACAATCTTTATCAGTGACAGACAAAAGTAGAGTACACCTTACAGAATCAGAGACAACAGGATATATGCCTTGATTTTGTCAATTTTGCTGCATGACCCTACAGAATTTGCTTATTTCACTGAGCTTGGTTTCCTTGCTTGGAGACTGGTAATGATAATCACAATATGGATGACAATCATAATATCTAAGATCATGCTATTATTTGACTTATTCCAATCCACAATGCATACATATTCCAGAACAAGAAGTTGTATATGATATATATGTATGCTTTTTATTTCTCAATTAAAATAAATAGAAAAAAGTAAAATAAAATTTGGTAAGAAGATTTGTATATAACACCATTATAGTGGCAGGTGCAGATAAATGGTAAAGACATAGAGGTTCCAGAATAGCTCAATTGTTATCAGTTCTATAAATTCATGTGGAAATTTTTATCAGAATGTTGAGGCTTCATTGTATTTTCCGACTGGATCAGTTTATGACCTCCAAGGAAAGAGTATAATCTATAATTTTCCAAACCATGGATAATAGTCTTTTTAATTTTTTTTAAATTTTATTTGTTCTAATTTGTACATGACAATAGAAAGCATTTATACATTTTGATAGATCATACGTAGATAGAGTGTAATCTTTCATTTTTCTGATTATACATATTGCAGGAACACATCCAGTCATGCACCCTAAGGACTTAAAAATCAGCACACTACACTGATAAGCCACATCGATATCTATAGCAGCTCAATTCACAGTAGTTAAACTATGGAACCGACCTAGATGAATGGATAAAGAAAATGTGGTATATATATATGATGGAATATTACTCAGTTTTAAAAAAGAATGAAACTCTGGCATTTGCTGGTAAATGGATATAGTTGGAGAATATCATGCTAAGTGAAATAAGTTAAGCCCAAAAAACCAAAGGCCAAATGTTTTCTCTGATATGCAGAAGCTAATTCACAATAAGAGGGGTAGGTAGGGAAGGATAATAGTCTTTTAAACACATTTCATTTCCAGGGGCCCATTTTACAGTGCTATTATTGCAGCTCCCACTACTCCTCTCTTTTCTGATCAAGCACACAGCACCATCTTGCAGTCTCCACCACCAAATATATGGTCTCACACTGAGTGCCATCAAAAACTTGGGAACATGGTAAGGTGGCAAGAATATGTCACTTGGGTGAATTATCAAATCACTTTTAGGGCTGGTTTCCTCACCTGTAAATTGGTATTCATAATGTTCTTCTCATAAAGTTTCACAGATAAAATATCCAATGGAAAGTTATAGGCAGAGCACATGGACATGCAAGTAGATCTCTGGAAAGTTTAATTGCCTTTTCTTTCCTCTGGTTCAATTTTCCCATCTTCAAAATGATGATTTTGCTCAGGTAATCTTTAATATGTCTCTTAGAGTAAACTATTCTACATCCATACATTTCCATAAAATGATCTTTGCCTTTTTATGAATATTTTCTATGTTACAAAATCAAACAGTGAAAACAAGAACATCTACATCAATGAAACTATAAATGGAACTGTCAGATCTACTGTAGATGAAAGCTGATTCCTTTGAGAGACAAAAGCTACAGAAGCATTATTCCTTACCATTTCCTAGCAATGGTTCCAACCACAAAGAATAGCAAACATGTTTTGAAAAATTAAGATTAAAGGTGTACATTGAAATGACAGGGTAAGAGAAAGAAGCTCAGGTAATATTGATCGCTTTTCTTGTTTTTATTCTATATTTTTCAGCAATCTTTTGAAAGCATTGCTAATTTGTTTATACCCAATATATATTTTTATTTAATTATTTGTTTATTTTAGGAGATGTTTATTTAATTGTTTGTTTATTTAATTGTTTGTTTATTTTAGGAGGCAGAATGTTTCAAGAATGTTTCTTTCAATGGCCTTGTCAATTTAGAGGAATTATTTGCTTTTTGAAACATCTTTTTATAATAGGTACTAACTCTAACCCTTAGGGAGTTTGGATTAAGGTGATGGTGGCTCAATGTTATTGCCTTCATATCAAATGAGTTTTCCAAGGGCAATGTTTTAATCCTAAAATTATATGATATATAATAATATGAAATATCCATTGTTTGAGATAGAATATTTAAATTTAATATGTGTCAAGGTCTTTGATATCTTACTCATTGTTCCACTAAAAAAGGACATTTTTAGTTTGCTTTAAATTTCAAATAGTACAATTATTCCACAGGTACAAAACACAATGTGTTCTTCATTAGTTCATTCATAAGCTAAAAAATTAGTATTAAGTACCTACTGTGTTTTATGCCCTGTTCTTGGTACTTGGAAGAAAAATTTTAAGACAACATGTTCATCTCAAGATTTCAGATATTTATGTAAATTTTCATTAATGTATATTTAAGTAAGAACTACTTCCAAATCACATATCAGGGACCTAGGGATAAAGCAGAGGGAGTGGTTTCTCTGCTTAGATCAGAGGAAGTTGTGGAAGGAGTGAATCTAGAAGACTGGGAGTTCTTGGTCACAGTTGAATTGAGAAGGGGATGTCTTAAATAATGAAAAGTTCTTCAGATATATGAGCTATGAGTTGGTGCAGACTGTGGGAAGGGTATTTCAGGAAGACCACTCCAGGAAATGAAAGCAGGAAATAGATCAGACTCTTGGAGAAATATTGGTAATTCCAGATGTCTGAATATAGACTGATGGAGGATTGGAGAGAAGAAAGGGGAAGCTGAAGAATATGGAGAAGTCAATTTATACAGGGCTTCCAATATTATTTATTCTGAAGGTATAGAGTGGTTAATTCTAATTCTTCTAGGGCCATGCAGGAAGCATTATGGTTGGGTACGATTGTGCACACCTGAAATCTGAGTGGCTCAGGAGGCCAACACAGGAGGATCCCACATTCAAGGTCAGTCTTAGCAACTTAGCGAGGTCCTAAGCAACTTAGCAAGTTGTAAGCAACTTAACAAGACCCCATTTCAATCAATCAATCAATCAAAATGGTCTGAAGGTATGGCTCAGTAGTAATCCTTAGTACAAAAAAAGAAGCAGCATTAATGAGTGAATCCTGTGGGGTGATGGACTTTAAGAAAAAGTACAGCAGAAAGCATGACATGTTCCTTTTTTATATTCATATGTATTATTTAAAATTTATAACAGGTATATTTTTATTATAATACAAAATAAAAATAATTTTGGTGGTAAAGATGTTAAGAATATTAAGTGACAAAAGGAAGTGTATCTGTCTCACTGTTAAGCATTATTGGGCTTTGTGCTTTCCTTTTCCTAATTCTCCACATGGATAGTAAGGACTGGTGAACTAGAGAGCATTGTGTGCTTAGTTTCATTACATTGTCTTGCTTTATGTTCAGCATTGGTGCTACATTCGACTTTTCAGATTTAGGAATCTGGCTTTGCATGTGAAACTTCCTACCTTCAGATATTGATGTTCAAACAATTATTCTTAAAACTCCCTGTAGGCATAATACAAAGTCTTACAATAAATTGAAAATATGTTTTCAATAACTGGTTTATGTAGATATGATTAAAAAATTCAAGAGCTATGCTTAGTTACAATGATGAGCTAGGATGAAATTTATGTGACTGATCTCATTGTCACTGATTATGCTTTATTTCAGAGATACCATAAGTTACAAAATGAGCATTTACCAACTTGGCTAAGGACAAAGAGGGAAATCAAAAATGAGCATCAGATTTTGGTCAGATTGAGTCCATACTTTAGTTCATTCCTCTTTTATATTCATACATGTATTATTTAATTCATGTTGTATTATTTATAATTGTATATGCATCATGTTATATATTATGTATCATTATTCATGTATATTTTATTACAATAAAAATAAAAATAATTTTGATAGGATGTGGAAAATGTTTGTGATCAAAAACATAAAGAACATCTGACTCATTATATTTAAAATTATCCTTAGAAATTAATGTGGGAATTTAGGGTTTGGGAGACAGAGTAAGGGTATATAAATGACTTCTCTTTTTTCTTGAGACACCCGGGCTTAAGGAAAGATGACATCAGTGATGGATTCCTTAAGAGGCTTTTGCCCCACTTTGATTGTCTTGTAGAATGCCTAAACACCAAATGAATCACAGAGAGGAGAAAGAGAAAGTATAAGAAAGATAAGGGATTATTACTTAATATATACTCTCTGAATATATTGCATGAAAAAATGAATGAATGAATGAATGAATGATGTGTCTGAAGAGTTCACACTATTTTCTATTGTGTGAACCAGTTTGAGTTGCTATGTCAAGTCTCTTCTACATGTCTAGTATTTTGCAAATCCGCAACTGTGGATTTCATCATGCTCTGCATTGGACTTCAAGCTCCCAGGGTGTGTGATGAACACACTATTATTTCATGATAAAGCAATGATAATGGCTGTTTTCCTTGAGAATCATCCCTTGACTTATAAGCCAAAGCTCAAAATTTGAATATGATAAATAAAATAAGATACCTAATTCACAGAGTTGCTACAAGGATAAAATTTTATCCTTAGTGGGGAAAGAGTGCCAGGTACACATGCAAGTGATTACAGCATGCTAACTCTAGGACTACTCTTGTGAATTTTCATAGCACACAGATCCATATAGAAATAAAAGGACTTTTGATTATTTTAACTGTGTGGAAGAGGTAAGCACCTTGAAAAGACTTCATAGGATGCTGGCTAGAGCTCTATCATTAGTAAACTGTGCAACTTTTGAGAATTGTTTCCTGCTCTCTGAATTACAGTTCCTCATCATTCTACATTCGCTGTGGTAATATTAGAACCAACGCTAATAATGTGTATGAAGATACATAGCAAGATATGAAGTGATATATAAATGTTCATTATCAATTCTGTTATTAGAGTGACATTTTACTGAGGGCCAAATGTGTTTTATGTTCTGTACAAGGCCTTTTACAGTCATAATAACTTATGTTAGCAATGAATATTACACCAATTTTACTAATAAAGAATTTCAGATTGAAAAAGTAAAGTCAATTGTTTTATAAAATGTCGTTCATACATGATGTCCCCAGGACTTAAATTCAAGTTTGCCTAATTGCAAAGCTTATAAATTTCTCACTGTTGTACTTTGCCAGATATTACAAATGTAACACAAATATATCTATTAGTATCACTTTATATTAGGGGATAAAATGTGAATAAAGAAAAAAAATTTAAATGTTCAGAAGTAATTAGTGTAGTGTATCTTGGACCAGAATTGGAGAAGAGAGTGATAGAGTAAACTTGGGTATACTCATACTGAATCACTCAACATGTTTTGGGGTGTATGTAATAAAAAAATACTTTTTAAAATATGACATAAATGAGATTTTAGTAAATGATCACAGTTTAGAGTGATTTTACCTGAAGGTGGTTTTAGAACTGGCTTAGCAATTCAATCTTATTATGTATGATTCAGGCTCTTCACTGACATTATCAGTGGTGGTAAAAATTCCCCTTCAAAATCACAAGCAATTGTATGCATTCCCATTCACTAGCAATGCCGCTTGAGAGCAAGAAAGGTAAATAGCATGTTTGTCTATATTTGTGAAGAATAGAAATATTTCATAGAAGTCACACATTCCCTTTAGTCACATTGACTAAAGCCTGATAATGTGCCCCTTCCTAAACCAACCATAGCAAAGGGTAGGGGATTATCCTTAATTGTAAAACCAATTATGATTTGTATCTTGGGTTCTGGAAGAGAGCTCCATTGTCCTTGAGCTCCTGACTCCTCATACTTAAAGTCTTGTGAGCAAGTAATAAAAAGAAGAAATAATAAGCCAATCCCAAAACACCAAAGGCCAAATGATTTCTCTGATAAGTGGATTATGATGATACATCATGGGAGTGGGAGAGAGGCAAGAATGGAGGAAGGATGGATAGTATAGAGGAAAATGAGGGGTGGGAGGGATGGGGGGAAGGAAAAATAATAAAATTAGACAAACATCATTATCCTATGTACATGTATGATTACACAAATGGTGCAACTCTTATTTCCTATACAATCGGAGAAACCATAGTTGTACCCCATTTGTGTACAATCAATCAAAATTAAAAAAAAAGAAAAAGAAAAAGAAGAAATAACTCTTGAAAAAGCAGCCAATAGTTTCTGTCCTACACCTATACCAACATTTTCTGTTGAAACTAATGAACAGAAGACATTATTTAACAACTGCTTACATAATATAATGTGTGATTATTTTTTAAAGTAAAGAATGCAATCTACTCTGTGATATTTGAACTAACAAATTGCTGTTTGGCAAAGTCTCATTTTGACAAAATATGCAGGAAGCTTTTATTGAGATTTTATGCTTATGTAATAGAAGATGTATGTTATTAAGTAATTCTACACTTAATTTATAGTCCAGAATTTCTAAAACCTTCTGAACTGAATATGGAGTCAAAAGTCATATAGCAATTAGAAAGTAATTCATTTTTGGAACTTAGTTCCATTAACATAACCTGCATTAAGGGGGATAGATTTGTCATTGACATGAGTCAGGAAGAGCTGAATGATGACATTCAAGATGACTATAAAGATAATTTCATTCTTATTATATACAATATTCATTTTTTTATTTTTTACAAATGTTGGTGCCAAAATTCCAGAATTTAATTAATTTTAAATAGCTCAAATTTCCAAGGCAAATTGTGTTAAACCCGACGATAGAATATTTAAAGCAATCTTTGTTTTTGCTAAAGATCTGAATATCCTGAATGTATATTCAGAACTTTTGCATATGAGTACATATACATTTATTTCTGAGGAGTTGATCCATGACTTCCACCAACCATTAAGGAGACCTGTTAACATGATTTCAGATCACTGCCTTCTATCAGCAGAATTCTAGATGTGTACATTTCTGCTCATTACTATAAAATAGAGTTAATAAATAATAATTAGGTCAAATTGACATGATAGTAGTCCTATGAGTTTGGCTTTATAAAGAACTAAAGCAAATGGTGAGATTTTCAAAACTTTCCCCTTAAAGCATTATTTTCTAATAAATAATGAATATAAGGGAGGAAGGTTTTGCTCTTAAGTTTTAAAATTAGGCTGCTAGAACCTCTTTGTCAAATTAAGGCATATGAAATTTACTGCACCTTCCAGTATCCTCATGACACTTCAGCTCATTATATTTTGTTCTAGAGATTGAACTCAGGGGCATTTAACCATGGAGTCATATCACCAGCTTGTTTTTATTTTTATTTTTCAATTTTTTAAACTTTTGAGACAGGTATCCCTAAGCTGCTCAGGACCTTGCTAAATTGCTGAGGCTGACTTTGAACTTGCGATTCTCTTGCCTCAGTCTCCCAAACCAATGGGAATACAGGAAAGAGCCACCATGCCTCACTACTTCAGCACATCTTGAGAAAATCTTAATCCATTGCTTGACATTCAGGGACTACAGGATTCGTAGAACACTCTCTGGTCTATCCATGTGCCCACCTATTTTCATCTCAATGCTGTTTGTGTACGCACACAAGTATGGATTTTCCTAGAGGCACATAAGATCTTCAGTCAATGCTTGCAGAGACACCAATGGTGCAAATATCTAGTCTTCAGACCTTTCTAGATATTTCTACCACCCATTTTATGGTTTCCTACCAGAGAAGAGTTTCAATCCTAGTGTCATACCACATTGATTTGTCCATTTCACTTCCTTTCTTATATTTCACAATAGTGGAAAGAGCATTTTCTTCTTTTTTAATATATGGCATGGATTTCCTTTATACAATATTTTATTTTTATTTTATTTTATTTTTTTGGTGCTGGGGATTGAACCCAGGACCTTGTGCATGGGAGGCAAGCACTCTACTGACTGAGCTATGTTCCCAGCCTCCTTTGCACAATATTTTAAGATCTTTCTATGTCTGGATAATGTGTATGTTTACCTGTCAAATCAAGCAAGGACTAGGTATCATCAAGGACAAAATTGTTAATAGTTATTTTTTCTATGTGAACTAAATAAGAATAGTGTAGTTTTTTTATAGTTTAGTGAGATAGGTATTAAGTTTTCCAATTAACATATATGCATGGTATGTCACTAATAAGTCTTCTCTCAAACATTTACAGGAAATACATAAGAATTCTCAGTACCTTGGTAAAAGATAAAGTCTCAGAACACACTACTGAAACTAGCTCAAGTTACAATAGGATATCTGAATATTTCATACAAGTAAAAAGAGTTTTACAAACTCCTTAAAGTCTAAACTTAAACTTCCTTAAAGTCTAAATCAAATGCTTCTACTAGTAAGTTCTATGGAAAATTTAAGGAAGAATTAATTCTAATACTTGCAAGTCTTCTCCAAAAATAGAAGTGGAAGGATCACTCTCCAACTTATTCTATTAGACTGGTATTATCCAGGCACTAAAGACAAACAAAAAACCAACAAAATGGAACCAAACCCATTTATAAATATTGATGCAAAAATTCTCAACAAAATTCTGCTAAAATAGCACAAAAAGAGGTTGTTTTAACTTGTGATCAATAAGGTTGAGCATCCTTAACCCAAAAATCTAAAATGTTACAAAATCTGAAACATGTTACATGTCAAAATAATACCACAAGAGGAAAATAACCACAGTGACTACATGTGATGAGGTCAATAAAAAGACAGGCACACTAAAAATATTGTTTAAAATTAACTTCAGGCTATGTGTATATGATAAACACACACACATACACACACACACACACACACACACACATATATACACACACACATAAAGAAGACTTGTGCTTAGATAGATTTAAGTCCAATTCCCAAGACAATTCATTATGTATATACAAACACAATGTTTCAAAATCTGGAAAAAATCTTAAATCCAAAATCCTTCTGGTCCCAAACATTTTGGTCAAGGAGTACTCAACCTGTGCATCCTATGAACAGTATAATTGTATTAATGTTGCAATAGGTTCACACATATGAATCACTTTACATGTTTTACAATTTTTCATAACAAACCACACTAATAAATTAGAATTAGAAAATGAATTACAAAAAACCCACAGCTAGCACATACGTAGTGGTGAAAGACTGAAAAGTTTAGGAACAAGAAGAGATATACATTAACATTTAAATTTACCAGTGAGATGAGTCAAGGAAAAGAAAGGAAATATTTTCAGAATGAAGAGATGTCCATTAGTACCATTTCCATTTACCAGTGAAATTAGTCAAGAATAAGAAATAAAATATTTTCAGTGGGATAAAGTAAAAATACCCTCAACTGCAGATCATATAACTTTGTAAAATGAAAATCCTACAAAATACACTGACACTATTATAAATAATTAAAAGTTCAGCAAATTTCTAAAACATAATATTGAAAAATCAATTGCATTTCCACACATCAGCAATAAATGATTTCAAAATGAAATTAAGAAAGCAATTTCACTTACAATGGTATCAACAATTTTATAATACTTAGCAATAAATTTAACCAAAGAAGAATTTATCTTCCCTGTATCTTCCAACTTGTACTCTAAAAATTTCATTGTTGTAAGAAATTAAAGAAGTTCTAAGTAAATGGAAACAAATGTTATGTTCATGGATGTGAAGACAATACTGTGAATATGGCAATAGTCCCAGACTTACCTCCAGTTTAAATGCAATCTCTATCAATATTTTAGCTGGTATTTCTTCGCTGTTTTATTTTTCTATTGTCATTGTTACTTTTGTTGCTGCAGAAGTTTACAAGTTAAAAAGTCTTAAAAACAAGGGACCCTGAAAAGTCAAAATAATCTTGAACAATAAGAACAAGTTGGCAGATTCACACTTCCTGATATCAAAACTTAGTAAAGCTACTAAGTAAAAAAGTGATAGTGTTTAAGACCCTGTAGTACTAGCATTAAGATAAACA
The DNA here is from genome assembly GCA_020662805.1 of Glaucomys volans. Classification (NCBI taxonomy): domain Eukaryota; kingdom Metazoa; phylum Chordata; class Mammalia; order Rodentia; family Sciuridae; genus Glaucomys; species Glaucomys volans. The sequence goes on from JAJEJO010051746.1 coordinate 89,177, forward strand.
TATAAAATTAAGAGTATATAAATCCTCCCTTATTTTAATGGTCAATTAATATTCAATAAAGGTGTCAAGACAATTCAATAGAGAAATAATAATCTATTAAAATAGTGCTTGAATAACTGATTATGCACATTAAAAGAATGACAGTTGATGCCTTCCTTACACCATTGCACAGGGGTAAACATAAGCCGTACATATATAACATTTAGAAGAAACTTGGAATACGTTTTTGTGATATTGGTTAGGCAATGATTTCTTACATATGATGCCAAAAGCCCAAATGACAAAAGGAAATTAGGTAATGTTGACTTTACCAAAATTCAAAACTTTTTCATTTCAAAGCACATCATCAGGAAGTTAAAACATAGTGCACAGAATGGGAGAAAACATTTGTAAACCATGTATGTGTTGAGAATGATGCACTATTTACATAAATAACACTTACAACTCAAAAGGAAAAAGGCAAATAACCTAATTGAAAAGTTTTAGTCAACTTTCTTTGTGCTGTGACTTAAAGGCCTGACAGGAACAATTTTAAAGAAGGAATTGTTTATTTGGGGGCTATCAGTTCATAGACAGCCAACTCCGTTCCTCTGGGTTTGAGGTGAGGAAGAGCATCATGACAGAAGAGTGTGGTGGAAGGAAGAGGTTCAGGATACCACACCAGCAAGCAGAGAGAGATCTCCCCTGGCCAGATACAAAATATATACCCTAAAGCCAGGCCCCAATGTTCCACATCCAGCCACACCCTACCTGCTTTCAGTTCCCACTCAGTTAATCCCTATCAGCTGATTAATTCACTGATCAAGTTAAAGTTTCATAACCCAATCATTCCACCTCTAAGCCTTTTTGCATTGTCTCACAACATAAAAACGGACAAAAATTTTTAATAAACAAATCTCCAAGGAGGATATATAAGTGACCAATAAGCATCTGCAAGCTGTAACAGAACTAGTGATTAAGGAAATGAAAACGGAAGCCACAATATTTTATCATCTCCTAGGGGACTTTAAACAAAAAGTTAAAAAAAAAGCAAGTATAAGCAAGAATATGGGGAAACTGGATTCCCATACATTACTGGTGGAAATGAAAACTGATATAGTGGTTTCAAAAATAATTTGGTTTTAATTTGCATTTCTCTAATTACTAGAGATGATGAGCACTTTTTCATATATTTGTTAATAGCCTGTATATCCTCTTCTGTGAAGTGTCTGCCCAGTTCCTTAGCCCATTTATTGATTGGGCTCTTTGCATTTTTGGTGTACAGCTTTGTAAGTTCTTTATAAATTTTGGAGATCAGTGCTCTGTCTGAAGTGTGTGTGGAAAAGACTTTTTCCCACTCTGTAGGCTCTCTTTTCACATTCTTGATTGTTTCTTTTGCTGAGAGAAAGCTTTTTAGTTTGCACCCATTCCATTTATTGATTCTTCCTTTTATTTCTTGAGCTCTGGTGGTCTTGTTGAGAAAGTCTGGTCCTAAGCCAATACGAAGAAGATTTGGGCCTACTATTTCTTCTATTTGATGAAGAGTCTCAGGTCGAATTCCTAGATCCTTGATCCATTTTGAGTTGAGTTTTGTACAGGGTGAGAGATAAGGGTTTAATTTCATTTTATTGCACATGGATTTCCAGTTTTCCCAGCACCATTTGTTGAAGAGGCTATCTTTTCTCCACTGTATGTTTTTGGCACCTTTGTCTAGTATAAGATAACTGTACTTGTGTGGATTTGTCTCTGGGTCCTCTATTCTGTACCATTGGTCTATCTGTCTATCTTGGTGCCAATACCATGCTGTTTTTATCATTATTGCTCTATAGTAGAGTTTAAAGTCTGGTATTGTGATACCTCCTGCGTCATTCTTCCTGCCCAGGATTATTTTGGCTATTCTGGGTCTTTTGTTCTTCCATATGAATTTCATGATTGCTTTTTCTATTTCTGTGAGGAATGTCATAGGAATTTTTATTGGAATTGTGTTAAATTTGTACAGCATCTTTGGAAGTATGGCCATTTTGATTATATTGGCTATTATCAGGAATACAAGCAACAACAAGTGTTGGCGTGGATGTGGGGAAAAAGGCACACTTGTACATTGCTGGTGGAGTTGCAAATTGGTGCAACCACTTTGGAAAGCAGTATGGAGATTCCTCAAAAAACTTGGAATGGATCCACCATTTGACCCAACTATCCCACTCCTCGGTTTATACCCAAAGGTCTTAAAATCAGCAAAATATAGGGATGCAGCCACATCTATGTTCATAGCTGCTCAATTCACAATAGCTAGATTATGGAACCAACCTAGATGCCCTTCAACTGAAGAATGGATAAAGAAATGGTGGTATATATACACAATGGAATATTACTCAGCCATAAAAAAGAATAAAATTATGGCATTTGCTGGTAAATGGGTGGAGTTGGAGAATATCATGCTAAGTGAAATAAGTCAAGTCCAAAAAACCAAAGGCCTAATGTTTTCTCTGACCAGTGGATGCTGATACCTAACAGGGGTTGTGGGGGAGGGGGTGCCAGGGGTTATGGGGAGGATAGAAAAGAATGGAGGAAATATGGATGGTGTGGAGGAAAAAGGGACAGAAAGGGATGGGGGCAGGAAAAATAGTAGACTGAGATAGACAGCATTACCCTATGTAAATGTAAGATTATATGAACTGTGTGAATAAAAATAAATTAAAAAAATAATAATTTGGTAGTTTTTCAAAATATTAAACATGAAGTTACATATGATAAAACAATTCCACTCCTAGGTGTGTAATTGAGAAAATTAAATATTTACAGTTAAGCAAAACCTTGGACACAAATGTTCATGGCAATATTATTCATAATACCTCAAAACTGCAAAAAATCAAGTATCCATTAATTAAATATATGTGTAAAATGTAATGCGGTCAGCCTTCTGTGTCTTCAGATTCTACAATCACATATTTAACAAACTATGAATCAAAAATATTCAGAGATAAAATTGCATCTATATTGAACATGTACAGACATTTTCCCTCATCATTATTCCCTGAATAATTCAGTAGAACATCTATTTACGTATTATTTACTTTGTATTAGGTGTTATAAGTAATATAGAGATGATTTAAGGTATAAGGGAGGTTGTGTGTAGTATGTCATTTTACGTATGTGCATTTATGGATTGTGTTGTCAACGAGGCCCAGAACCAATCCCCTATGGATATCAATGATGACTGCAATATTTGTGAATGTAAATGTATATGTAAATATTGCATATACAACATTTGTATAAATAATGAGCAACATTTATGTGATGTATAAACATAAATATATTTTATATATATTTTATATAATGGAATGCTATTTATCAATAAAAAGGATTACAGGATTTGTAACACACAAATCCTCTTGGCTTCACACTTAGTGTAGTTTCTTTATGTAGTAATTGATAGCTGGAACAGACCCTATATCTAATCTGATAATGATCCTTTTAGCTCTACTTTCACAAGATATCCTGATTCTGTCCATCTCTTATTTCCACCCCCCACTGCTCTCCTAGATTCTTCATGTAGCTAAATAACAACAAACTTCCAATTTTTCTGTCTGCATTTACTCTATCATTCATTCCCTGCATAGAAGTCACACATGTTAAAAGTTAAATCAGATAATAATGCTGTTTTACTTAAAATTTCCACTGATTTCCTATTGCAGGAAATCTTGTCTCCCACCACTTGCCCTGTGTTCCACCCATATGTTCTTCCTGACGTCTCTGGAGCACCTATTCCAGGGTCTTTTTTCTTGTCATCTTTGCCTGGAACACTTCTTCAATTCTTCACTGACAGTCTTTATCATTATTCAGACCTCTACTTAATTAAGAGAGGCTTTACCCTAGGTAAAATTGTTTCTTCCCAGTAGGTATTTTCTATGACCATAATCTATTATACTTTTTAAGAGTATTTATCAAAATCTAATTTATCTTATGTTTTGTGTAACGTTTATTATTTCTCTTATTAAAATATAGTGTTTATGAAAAAGTCCTATATTCCTAGGGTCTGAAACATTGCCCGACAGACAATAGGTACTCCATGGTTGTTGAAAGGATGTGATATTAAATAGGATTTACTGCCAGGCGTGGTGGCGCATGCCTGTAATCCAAGCGACTCCGGAGGCTGAGTTAGGAGGATTGTGAGTTCAAAGTCAGCCTCAGCAACTTAGTGAGGCCCTAAGCAACTCAGTGAGTGAGACCCTGTCTCTAAATAAAATACAAAATAGGACTGGGGGATGTGGGTCAGTGGCCGAGTGCCCCTGAGTTCAATCCCTGGTTCAAAAAAAAAAAAAAAAAAATAGGACTTACCTATTTAAGTTCAATAATAAAAGCTTATAGATAACAGATTAGAGTATTAAAGCTCATGGTTATTTAATAATTGCGTGTTAGTGTGCTAGGTACATGCAATAATGTTCAGGACAGATTGGGCTTTTTTCTGCTGCTGCATATATTCAAACCTAGTGACATGTATTAGTTACTTCTTAAATTCTTCTTTCTATCTTCGAATTGACATAAAAACGTCTCAAATATCCATGGACCTAATTTTACCTATGATAGGTAGTATCTCAAAGTCAGGTGGAGAGGGCTGGGGATATAGTTCAGTTGGTAGAGTGCCTGCCTTGCAAGCACAAGGCCCTGGGTTCAATCCCCAGCACTGCAAAAAAAAAAAAAAAAAAAAAAAAAAAAAAAAAAAAAAAAAAAAAAAATCAGGTGGACAAAATCATTGTGTTCCTACTAATTTATAATACTTTATCAGTTTATAAACTTCTTTCTGTTGAAAATTTGAATGTCTAAGTTCTCAGATTTCATGAAAAAAAAAAGATTTATGGTAAGATTCTTTAGTGGGTTGTGCTGCAAAGCTATGGCTCTAAAAAGATGAGCTAGGACTATTTCCTAATTGTTTCAGCACTTCAAGAACTTCTATATGATCCAACAACAATAAATATTGACCAATCAGTGGAAAGGGACCTGGTAGCTCTGTGTCTATTTTGGATAGGACAGCCCACCCACATTGCCTGGTACCCTTGCTGCTCACAGCAGGGTGCTAATAGCAATATTGGCTTTATACCAGACCTATTGATGATAATCTGTATTTTTAAAAGATCCCAAGGTGATCCCTATAAATAAAGGTTTAGGAAACAATGTGTTACCTAGTGATTATCACAATGCACTGCTCATTGGAAACTCCTGGGAAAGTTTAAAAAAAGTCACTAATGCCTGGGTTTCAATCCCAGCAATTCTGATTTAATTATATGCCTGAGCATCTGAGTTTTTCCAAATGATCTTGCTGTGCAACCAGTTTGGAACCACTAAGCTTAGTACTGACAAGTCCTAGTTCTTTAAATAAAAACAGCCGTTTGTTTCACGTTTCCTGAATGTGAAAATGTTAAGATAAATCAAAAGCAAATCTTTCGTGGTTGAGAAAGTTTTCTGTCCCAGATTTTGTTGTCACATGTTGTTTTCAGAGCCCCCTGAACTTTCCTGCATTGTAATTTTCAGGATTTGGAGCTTTAAACCTGCTCATTTCCAGATGGAAAAGGAAAGCTTTTCAGTAGGCTGAGCTAATGGCCATCTGTTAGGATGGAACTCAGCCTATTCAAAGGGTGATATTTGCCACATTGTCTGAAGTCAGAAGGCAGCAAATGAAATCCTAAGACCTTCAGAACACACAACACCTTATGTGTCAGATCCCCTGGAGGAAGGCATTCCCAAATTAGAAACACAAGCTTCAGTTGGAAGGACTCATGTGCTGACACCTTAGGGACTCTCCTGTGAGTGATGCCTTTATCACTGGTACCTTACTGTGGGCAGCTGATGCTAATGTCCTAATGAGTTTCACAAGTCACCACACAACAAAGGGCAGGGACATTCCAGGGTTTGCCTTATCATGCCCTGTAGGTGAATCTGACCCTTCAGATGTAAGGGAAATGATTAAAATAAGTTTCTATAGGCAAAGTGATTAGTCCAACAACTGGCACATCTGATCTCCAACATGACTGGATAGAAAAAAAAATAGACTTGGAAATCACATAAACAGGGTTACTTCTAATTGTTTAAAAATATTTAGTGAATAGTCACTTAAAATAAAGACAACGCAGTTCATCAGACCCAATCCAATCTTTTATAAAAACCTTCAAATAATAAAAATGAATTCTATCAAATTTTACATAGCATGCCTTAATTACTAAAGCACTTTTGGCTTCTTCCTCCTTCAGAGTTTAAATTAGATGCTTTGTTGCCAAATATGCAAACAATCATTTTTTCTTCATTCCACATTCTTTCTCCCCAATGGCTTTTATATCAAGATTCCAGACTCTTGTACAAAATATGCATACAATCTTGTAAAGAATAAATAGGGGACCTTAAAAATAATTATAATTAACTCTGGGAATGAGAAGTAAACACTAATTTTTCCATAGTTTTGAAAATTGTTGTGTAGGGTAAGTTAATTGCTTTCTACTAACCAAGATGAATGTATTTCTGTAAGCATAGTTATGTTGAATAAAGTTTTAAAAAACAGAAAAAAATTTGAATATAATAAAGTGGAAATGAAATGTGTTGAGATGGCTCCCTCTAGTGGAATTTCTTAAAACAAGACAATGCTAGTGGACGATCTCTATATACATAGGCTTGAATGCATATTTAGATGATCACCAGACCAAATATCCAGAAACTCAATGGGAGGAAGAAAGATCAGCACTCAAAATGTGCATTTCTTAAGACAATGGATTTAGGAAGAAGATGATTCAGGTTCATCCACTTTATTTTAATTTTGTGGAGGAATTGTGCCTTAATTTTTCATTTTTATTTTTTAGCTGTTCTCTCAAATTACATATAACATTAGGATTCACTTTAACATAGTTATAAAAGCATGGAATATAATTTGTTCTAAATTAGTCCCCAGGACTTTCCCTTCTTCTCTCCTTCTCCCATGCCCTGTTTCCTTCCCTCTAATTGATTTTTCTGCTATTACTTATGGGTTTTAATTTTTCTTTTTAATTAGTGCCCTGTGAATGTGCATGATGGTGAGATTCACTGTGGAATATTCATATGGGTACATAGGAATGTTAGGCCAGATCCATTCCACTGTCTTTCCCTATCCAACCTTCCTTCCTTCCCTTTATTCCCCTGTGTCTATTCCACTGACCTTTTTTCTATTCTTCTTCTTTTTTTAATCCCTCATCCCTTATTTTGGATTAGCTTCCACATATCAGAGAAAATATTTGACCTTTGACTTTCTGGGACTCTTGAGGGACCCAGAGGAAAGTTAATAAAGCTCTTTCCTTCTCTACATTCTTATATATACACTGAGGACAAGAACAGTTCCATTAATTCCATTTCTCCTTGATTTTTCTCCACGTCAGCATCCAGGAATGAAGTTTTATTCCTCTTTTTTGTTTACTTGGTTTCACACTCAACTCATCAGCAACTGTTCTTTATCTGATGTTATACTTCTATCCTACAACCCACGTGACTGCCACCTCTCGGGCTCACTGTTGGAATAGCCTCCTGCCTGCCCTCCCTGTTGCTCTCTCTTGCTCTCACAAACTCCATGTTATACACAGTAGACTGAGTGGAAGATACATGTCAGCTTCAGAGAAAAACCTGTACACTGTTTTTCACTGCATGTAGAATACTCTGCCCTGGCTTCCAAAGCCCAGCATCCACACTATCACCCGTCCACACTGTTTTTCTTTCAGTTCCCCCAAACAGGTCACAATATTTCAAGTCTTGGAGATTTTGCAACTTCCTGACTACACTTCTCTCATTTTCATGTATCTGGTTCTATCTCATCTCACACGTCTTGGCTTTAATGAGCTTTTAAGATTCAAAGTCCGGTTCTCTTCTGCCTTCTGTTGTCTTCTGTCTTCTGTTGTCTTCTTAATTTCCCTTCTCTTAGCATCATATTTGTTTCCTGCAGAGTACTCCTTACAATTTGTAGCTGGTTGTTTAATGGTTCATTCATTAAACACACACTAGAGTTTAAGGCAGTATGTTTCTCCTTGAACAGCAGATTTCTAGTACCCTGGAGAGTTGGGATTAAGTCTTATTTTTATGAAATTATTTCTCACAAACCCCTCATTTTAAATGGCAGTCCTTATCTCTTTCCAGAAACATGTGTGCTATTAGTTCTTGTTCTACTAGAAATTAAGGGGACTCAGTGTTGTGCTACTAGTTAGATGCTTCAAGCAATCAGCTAAATATGTGGTGCTTCTGCCCAGGCTTGCAAATTTACAGTGAAGCTACTAACACAGAGTTCCAGAGTCCTTCGTTTTCCCTAGACCTTCCAAGACCAATATGCCCTCATTGCCAGTTTTTGTTTTGTTTTGCAAGATATGGTTATACTACCTAGTTTAACAGACTAGTGAATGATATCAATTCAAAGAGGGGTCCAGGGCTGGGGATATAGCTCAGTGGCAAAGTGCTTGCCAAGCATCTGCAAGGCTCTGGGTTCAACCCCCAGTACCCACTGGCCTCTCCCTCCAAAAAGAGGGTTTCAGAGTAGCTTCTGCAAATGAAAATGTAAAAGGTGAGGACATCAGTTAATACATGAAAAGAAATTGAAAGGAAACTTCAATCTGCAAACAGTAATCTGAAAATCTTGCATGGCAATAGCAATAAAATGTTAAACAAAGCAAAACAATTCTAAAAGTAATAATAGTAAGGTAAAATACATCATCCACCATTTTAGAGTAAGTAATGGTTTGTCTTTCAACTGTTTTCTGTAGAAAATGTAACAAAAACACATTCAAATAAAGATTCAAGGAATATGTGGCTGAAATAAAAGACAAGCAATTATAGAATTGCAATAAGCAATACTTTAAGATATATTTCTTATGTTATTTTTCTCAATTTGTGATATTTTTAGTTCTTGTGTCCTCTAAAAGTCTGTAATTGTTTTGATTTACTTTCTCATTCACTCTCTAATTCTGTATTTGTAATTTTGTATTATTCTCTTCAAAGATTCTTAAAGATGAAGCTCCTGAGACTTTACGATACCCAAATCTCCCCAGCTGCTTGGTAATATAATACAGAACAGGTATTGTTTCAACTGGATGTATTAGAAATATATTCTTCTGTTTTCATTTTTTAATGGTCCTCTAACTTTCTCATTTTAATGCCACACAATGATAGGCTAGGAATCATGGATTGAAATTCTTAATTAACACATATTGTCTTCTAGAAAGAAATAAAAACACATAAGATTATTTAAGTGGGGAGAGGATAGAAGAGAAGGAAACTATTATTGGGCAAAGATGAATCCAAATGTGGAACTCATACACAGAACACAAACTATGTAGTTCTTTTAATTTTATTAGAAAGTGAAAATTGATTTGTGAGTTTACCAACAACTAACAAAAAGAAGACACAAAACTGGAATCACATAATCTAAAGAGAACAAAACCACCAAATTTATTTTCTTAAGAAATGCACAGTTAGATTGATTCCTGTATCTGACCACATGCCTTTCTTTGGTAGCCGATAATGGGGACATCATCAGGAGATGAACAGCATTGTCAATTACATTTTCAAGTGAAATTTGGGAAAGTAAGTTTTCAATTTTTTTTTTCCTAACACCCTGAAATGCAGTCTGATGGTATGATAGCAAAGTGAAATTTAGGAGAGAAGAACTCTATTGAGATTCAAAGTAATGAAATCTCAAGTCATGCTTCACAGTTCCTTTGCTGTTAATACAAATTCTGAAGCAGACACATGGGTGTTGGTTAATCTGAATTGTTAATCTAATTGTTAATCTTTGTTTATTGAATTAAGAGCTGCCTATGATTAAGAGACTTCGGGGTATGTTGATGAGGATGTTTTTAAGACTTATTGATATGTGGGAGAGCAAACTGAAGGTGAGAGCCACCTTAAATCTCTGCAGCCTCATCCTGAAAGTTAGGGACCTAAATGGAGCAAAAAGGTGGAAGAACAAGAAAGCAGGAGAAGACACAGGCTCCATTCCTCTTGGGTGGTGCTGAGATTGTTGCTGTGATTGTCTGAGGTCATCAGACTCCAGCCTCTTCACTCCTACACAGCAGACTGTGACCTGCCACTCTCTAGGGAGTTTCCAGGAATTTGTTCTGGGACAACATCATTGATCCCTTTTGTTCTGAGGCTCCAACTTCTTGGACCAAGCAGCTACTTGTTCCTTCAGATAGCCATTATGGGACTAGCCAGCTTCTGGTCAATGTAATAAATCCCCATTTTATAATCATACCTACATATATATCCTGTTGGTTCTGTTCCTCTAGGGAAACCCAGCTAATACAACATGTATATGTAGAAAATAATGGTTTTCCTGGTATTTTTTTCTTTGACATGGAAACATACAAATCACGGTAATCCATATAGTCCTATTGTGGATGGTCCACTTGTCTTAACACATGCACATGAGCTGAGCAAGGCTGACATCTCCCAAAAGAGAGAGAGCTTGATGAAGACATTTGTGAGGATATAAAGTCTACAGCTCTCCAGTCACAGGTGGGGAGCCAGAAGGACAAAGTGTAAGGTTGGTCACCTCAGACGTGATTTTAGGAACCTATCAGCATGTGATCAAGTTTTTATGATTTCATGTACTATTTATATATATATATATACATACATATATATATGTGTGTGTGTGTGTGTTCATTATATATAAATGTATATATAATAGTTTATATTCTCCAGACAAAATATTTTGATGAAACATCCCATAAATGTTTTTGCTGATTCTTCTTCCATATGTTCATATGTCCATGTGAAAATTGCTATCAATAATTTTTCCCAATTAGTACATTTTGGGCAAATTTTAGTTTCTGATACTTAAAATTTTCCATAATCTTTTAAAAGTAACTCTAAGAGACACTTTTCCCTCAAATCATCTAAGGTGGAACTTGATCAGAGTCTTAACTAATGACAATTTAGGAGTGAATTTCCTCTTCATTATTTGTCTTAAATTTTCTATTATCACCAGGAGTTCATATTGGCTCAGAAGTGCTATTTCTAAAATAACTATGATCAGGAAATAATTGTTTACTATTCTTTCATTTATGCCTTTAACAGAAGATTTGAACCTAGTATACCTGTCATATAAGTTACTTAGCCTTTCTATATCCTTATTTATAGCTCTATAAAATACAGATATAACAATAATTATTTCATAAGGTTATAATTAGAATGAAGTAGATCAGTATATTAAAAATAACTTGAACACTGTTTGGTGAAAAGTCAAGTATTGCTACATGCCTCTTAGGTATAAGACAATGATGGGGACAGACATTTCTCATGTTCTTCCTGATTTGAGCAACCACAGGAATGAGGCTGTCAGATTTCTGGCTGCAGGGAGCATGAGTGACATCCTGTTGTGTAAGGTCTATCACCACGTTTGTGCAGAGCCCTCATGAATACTGCCTGCCAACCATTGAATAGGGGAGGAATGAGAAGGCAGCACCTCTCCTGGGAAACAGGGAGACTTCTGGCAGAATACACCAGTTTTAGGACAGATTAGTGGTTTCCAGTCTTTAGAGATGGTGGTGAGCAGAAGGTAGGGATGACTATAAAGAGGTTAAATAAGAAAAAGTTGAGGTGATGTGATGGTTCTGTATTCTGATCTTAGTAGTGGCTTCAAAACTCTGCAATGATATAATGATATAGAACTACACACACACACACACACACACACACACACACACACACACATTTAATCCTGGTTTTGATATTATACTATGGTTATGGAATAGGTAACAATTGGGAAAGTCCATTATTATAACTGGTAAATAAGAACCTGGTAAACTCTCTCCTCCATAAAAGCAATGAGAAATTTGTCAAACATTATCAGAATCTTTTTTTTTTTTCCAGAAACCTTGAATTGAACTAAAAGATTTACTGGGACCCAAGGACAGTTTATCCAACAAAATTGCTGAACCTCATTAAGTGCAGTAAACTTTGGGTGTTTCAATTTACTCAATTCCCATGATATTCTCTCTAGCTCCATGATAACATTAAAATATAACAGCCCACAAGCACCATGAAAATCAGCAATCTGGCAGCCCTTGGAGGGAGACAAATTGAGGCTGCAGCCACTTTGGAGAATCATTTCAGAAAATTATCATTATTTTACCAATCTGGTCCTCTAGAAGACCCCACTTGCAAGTCTTTCTTGATTTGACTTGTCAGAGCTCACACACTGCAAAAAGACAAATGATGTCAAGTTTTTTCCATGTGGTTATTAACTCTGCACATTTTTTGGAAAAAAAATATTCAGGTCCTTTGCCTAATTTTTTGTGTGTGTAGTTTTTGGTTTTGAGTTTTAGGAGT
>JAJEJO010051746.1:101495-129912 GCA_020662805.1 Glaucomys volans
TAATTTTTTGTGTGTGTAGTTTTTGGTTTTGAGTTTTAGGAGTTCTGGACATGAAATCCTTTTCAGATGTATAATTTGCAAAGCCTCTTACAGTTTGTTTCCATAGCACCCTACCACACATAGGAAACCAAAGCAATTCAGAGAGACTGCCTTCTGATAAGGTATCTATTTGTATCTACCATCTGTGTTACAATGTTGTTTTTTTTTTCCCCACTGTTGTAGATGTTACAAAATAATAAATGGGACTTAGGTGAAATTGTGAAGTGTCTTCAATTACTTTTTCTAGATCTGATATCTCTCAACACCTGGAGTGAACGGCTGGGCTGGAAGAGGAACCTCTAGTATGAAAGTCTGAGAGGCCCAGAGGAGGTGGCATTCATTCTCTCTCCCTTGGATTATTGTGTGGTTGACCAAATGTTCCTTCCCTCTCCTAGTCTGTCCCATTTTCAGTCCATGCTACACACCAAGTTGCATGTTTTCAGGACCGTGGGACTTCCCTAAAGTAGCACTTTGAAGCCATATGGTGATATCTAAGAACTGGAGCATAAAGATGGGAAGATAGAGATTTCTACACAGCAACTTGTGATAGAAATGTAAATTTCAAAATAGATCTCTCTCTCTCTCTCTCACACACACACACACACACACACACACACACACACACACACAGTAGCTGAGTTAACATTCCCTCACGAGATTTTTCTGATGAAATTTAAAATGCAAGTATTTTGCTTAGGAGAAGCAGAGAACACCAATTGAGAAGTGGGAAAAGTGACACAGAGTTCAAGAAAAGCATATTAACCACAAAGTTACTACTGTGGGTCATTGTGCTTAATCCACAGGAAAACTTTGAGATATAGGTGAAAAACTGAATGTCTCAGAATTAGTATATTTGAGGTTCAAACCAATCATGGTGTTTTTTGCCCCAACTATTGAGAGCCATCAGGTGATGGCTGTTTACTTGATGCTATGTGAGTCCAGTGAAATGAAGATCAGCACAAGGTGTGAGCAGTGTGTACACACATGCAAGCACAACTGCAACTCACACACTTTAGAATTCTGTGGTTAGAAAACACAATCTTCAATTTATGGCATTTTAAGATACACTTTCATGTTGAGCCATGACTTAATTTATATTCTCAACATCACTGGAACCCCAATTTCTCTCTCTCTCTCTTTCTCTCTCTCTCTCTCTCTCTTTCTCTCTCTTTCTCTTCCCTGTGCATTATTATAGTATTAGCTTTTTATGGTAGCAGTTCTATTCCTCACATCTTTCAAGATTCAGGTTAATTGAAAAGTGTGAGTCTGTCTGAAAAATGAACAAAGGCCTCAGTGTTGTCCATCTCTGAGTAAATTACCAAGACTTTTGTTGTCATTAATAAAACATAAAAGCAGAGCAGGATAAAACCAGCATCACCAGAAGCCCTTGGAAGCACAGAAGGAGAATCTGGGAAATTACTAGGGTGATGGGACTACATTCCTACAGTAATAAAGAAAGGACGCTGGGCTACAAAATGTGACAAACACCCCTAAGCATACCTTAGAAGGAAAAATCAGTCATAGAATCAAGTTCAGTGTAGGACCATCAGTTTATACTTGGAAACACAGGAGTTTACTTATAAGTCAATCTATTATTCACAGAAGTGTCTTTGCTGAGAATGTTTTAGATCACAGGCATGGTGACAAGCTTTAAGAAAAGACCCCGAAACTCACAGTCCACTAGTGATGGGGTTATAGTCTCAGGATTCTAAAAGAAGAAGCTACAAAAGATTAAAAAGATTGCTTGGAGCCAAGGTTTGAATGTCTTATTGATATTGCACTAATGAGTGGCTATTTTGCGGATTTTTATTAGTTTATTTTAGTTGTACATAGTATGGGGTTCATTTTCATATGATTATACAGCACTACATATAATTTGCTCCAATTCAGGCCCCCCACATCCCATCCCTTCCCTTTTTCCCTTTCTCTGTTCCTTTTCCTCTCATCTCCTGATCTGCCTTCAATTTATTTATGTTTTTTAAAAAATCCCACTAATGAGTTTTTACTCTATTTCATTAGGATCCACCGGAGGGATTTTAACACTGGGGTAAGGCCATGAGATGAGAATTCAGATATTTTGTGAATAAGAATAAATGCCTAATATCGATTATAACAAATTATCTTCCGATAGAATCCATCCATGCTAAACTATAGATAGAAAATGGACAGTTCTGTCTCACTTTTTTCAATTTGCTATATCCTCTATTTATATGATGGAATTCCCCTTTTACTACCTCCCCAACCCAGCATTACTTATAAATACTCAATATTCATTTTACTTCATTCAAAATAATATCGAGAAAAATACACTGATATTCACACTGTTATTCTCACATTTTTATTGGGTGAAACAGATATTTATTTTTTATATGAATGAATGTATTTCTTACTTAAATAACCACACCCCCAAACCCCCATTAAGTGTAGAAACAAATACCTGCCCTGCAATATGAACATAGGCCACTAGAGGGCATGCTTGCTTCATGCTGGGACCAGAGAGGCAGAGCTGCTTTTAATTCAGAGCGTGATTGAACAACTAAGGTGACCTCCTCAAAGGTTAGAGAGTGCCCATTAGTGTAAAAGGAGAGGTCAGTCTGTCAAGTGACAGAGACAAAATGTCATTTGTACCACTTTTAAGCCAAAACAACCAATCTCCCTATCAAAGCCCAAAGGAAATGAAAACTAATGATGGATGTGTCATTCTGACAGAGATAACCTCTAGAAAGAGAGGGTGTGGGCATCAGGTTAATGGATTTTTTCATTAGGTGGAAGAGGTGGAGACATTTTTGAACACCTTAAATTTGGTTTCGAAAATGTGGTCTGACCTGTAGTAATAGTAACAGAAATAGAACAGAGTGGGTGGTTCTGTTTTAACTGAAAATAATGGTTAACCTCTCTCTTGCTGAAGTGTGATACCAGAAAGAGTATCTATCTAATGGGCGCTTAGCTGTTTCAAAAATGATTCCTGTTTGACGTAGTATGACCATCCTAAGACAGGATGCATCATTTCACATTGAAGTTTTGATGCTTTTTGGAAAAGCTAGAAATTATACAGATATCAATTCTACCTGCAAAACAAAACCAGAATTTCTTTAAGGAGAACTGATTGGCTCCCTGCCTTGGACTCATGTGAGCATAGTACCTAAGAATTTAATTTCTATATTTTATCCTTAATTTTACTAATCAGAATTTCTGAGGTGGAGTCTGGATATCTGCTTTTTTTTCAGGGATTGAACTCAGGGGCACTTGACCACAGAGCCACATCCCCAGCCCTATTTTGTATTTTATTTAGAAACAGGGTCTCACTGAGTTGCTTAGCGCCTTGCTGTTGCTGAGGTTGGCTTTGAACTCTTGATCCTCCTGTCTCAGCCTCCTGAGCTGCTGGGGTTACAGGTGTGTGCCACCCTGCTTGGCTGGACATCTGCTTTTATCATGAGTTTTAAGTGAGTCTTTGAATATACACTGCTCTTTGAGGACAATAAAGCATAGCATCATTTGGGATATCTGAGGCATACCAGCATTAGACACTTTAGCAGGGTCAGGCTCTACCATAAATAAATACATATTTTTGATAAATATGCATTTATCAAATATACAAGACCCTTATACATAAATATACATCATGTAAGGCAGGTAAGGTCCTCATACACAATTACACATTTTTAAAACGTGAGAGTTTCCTTGTGTGTCATGCCTATATGTGGTAGAAAAATAAAAACAAAAAACAAAACAAATCTCTGGCGATTGGGTTATTTGAATCAATAAATGGCCAAAGGAACTGAACAGACACTTCTCAGATGAAGAAATATGAATGGTCAATAAATGTATGAAAATATGTTCAACATCTCTAGCAATTAGAGAAATGCAAATTAAAACTACACTGAGATTTCATCTCACTCCAGTCAAAATGGCAATTGTCAATAATACAAGTAACAGTAAATGCTGGAAAAGATTCAGGAAAAAAGATACACTAATACATTGTGGGAAGGACTACAAATTGGTGTAACCACTCTAGAAAGCAGCATGGAGTTTCTTCAGAAAACTAGGAATGGAAACACCATTTGACCCAACTATCCCACTCCTAAGTTTATATCCAAAAGATTCAAAATAAGCATGCAACAATGTCACAACCATATCACTGTTTATAGCAACTCAATACACAATAGCTAAGCTGTAGAACAAACCTAGATGCCCTTCAACGGATGAATAGGTAAAGAAATAGTGGTATATATACACAATGGAGTATTAGTAAGCCATAAAGAATAAGAGCATTGCAAATAAATGGATGGACCTGGAGACTATCATGTTAAGTGACATAAACCAATTCCCAGAAGCCAAAGGTCAATTATTTTTGCTGATATGTGGAAGCTAACCCACAATGATGGGGCAGATGGGAAGAATAGATATTCAGTAGATTAGACAATCTTATCTACTGAATGAAGGGACTGGAAGGAGAGAGAAGAAAAGGAAAGACAGTGGAATGAATATGAAATAATTTTCTTATGTACTTATATGAATACACCATAGTTAATCCTACTATCATGTAGATCTATAAGAATGGAGTTCTAACTAGAATATGATATATTCCATGCTTGTACTATTGTATCAAAATGAATTCCACTGTCAAGTGTAATCAATAAAAAACAAAACCAAATTCTGGTGAGCATTGTAGTACATTGTTTCAATTTTAATCTCAAAATCATTGCAGAAGATATTGCTGTTTTCTTAGTCAAATGATAGAGAATCATTAGGCAAGTTATGTGTCATATGTGAAGTCATGTATTTAAAAGCAACCAAAGCAGAATGAAAGCAAGATCTATTCAATTTTGAAGTTCTTTAGCTAAAAAGATGAAGAGGGGAAGTATTTAAACATTTTTTGGGTTTCACATATTAATTTCCTCTTTATGTCTTAATCCTGTTATTGGACTAAATGTCAGGAAGCCCCCAACCCCAGTGCAAATTGAAATCTCCCATACTTATATCATTAACCCTGTATCTTGAGATCTGACCTCCAGAGTTACACAGGAAAAAACTAAACTCTGACCTCCAATGTGACTTTAGAGAAAAAAGTTAACTACTGCCTCCATCCTGTCAGAAAGTAGAGGAGTACTTTCTAATAGTTTCCCCTGGGGGGGGAAATCAATTTTTAATAGATTGCTTTGGTTTACAGATGTGTTTGTAAGATTTTATAAACTGTAAGTCTCAGCATTTAAAGTCAAAAGAAGGTCAGGTACTTCATCTCTACTACAAAATAAAGTGTATAAAAATCCTGGAAACATTATTGTAGAGTTTTTCTCTTTCTATAAAGAATCATATTTCACTTTGGTGGGAGTTTAGTCATGAAATAGCCTCACATAAAAGTGAAATATGACCTTTTTTCTCTTCTTTTTAGAAGAGACGCTTTCGTTAAATAAAGAAAATATGTTTGGGCAAATTGTATTTCATTTCAACAGTATGCATCTAAATATGCCAGCTCAAAGATCAAATCCAGATTTCTACTTATTTTATATTTAATGCTGGCCAACCTTACAAATTTGTGAACAAAGCAACAAGCACACAAAAATTAACTCTTGAAAAATCAAAGGATTTGCTGGGGAGTAGTGGTGCATGCTTCTAATCCCAGCAGTTCCAGAGGTTGAGGCAGAGGGATTGAGAGTTCAAAGCCAACCTTAGAAAAACAAGCTAGGTTCTTAGCAACTCAGTGAGACCCTGTCTTCAAATAAAATACAAAATGGGGCTGGGGATGTGGCTCAGCAGTCTAGTGTCCCTGAGTTCAATCCCTGTAGCTCCCAAAAGCAAAAACAAAAGGAAAGAATTTACAAAATAATTCTGTGAAATCCATGATGGTATTAACAGGAACAAAGATAAGTTATTGCATTTCAGGTAGCCTTTTTAGATTTTTAAATTATGAAACTAATAAATTTTTAAAAATATCTTTTATTTAGAGACAGGACCTTACTAAGTTCCTTAGGGCCTTGCTAAATTGCTGAGGCTGGTTTGAATGTGCAATCCTCCTGCCTCAGCCTCCAGAACCACTGGGATTATAGGCATGAGCCACGGCATCTGGCTCGTTTTGCCATTTCCAATGCTTCATACAAAGTTGGATTTCCACAAAACTGACTATTAACATTCTGCTATTTCTGGAACCAACTAACTAAATGAGCTGGACCTCAACATTTGAAACCCCTGTGTGAATATTTGAAACCCCTTCCAATCTCATATGGACTCTTCCTGACATTTGTATAGTTGTTCTTGCTTTGCCTCAAGAAGTTCACCCATGCTATATTTATTTTTAAACAAGGCTTTGCAGGTGCTATCACCTTACTGACAAATCAGGGACTTTCTGAGTGTTGGGCTAAAACTATCACTGGATGTCTAAGCTTGGGATTACATAGCCATGAACTTCATTGTTGGCAACATAATCATAATTTGCCCATTTCATAGCCTGACTCCATAAGTCACTCCTTCTTGTAAAGATCATTGTTTCTGCATTTCTAGGTGAAATCAATCCATCCACGTGGATGTCGGTCCACCTTGTTTTAGAAGGCAGTGAGGATAACTCCCGGTTCTCCATTTGCTATCCCGCTACCAGCTCCTGAATTATTGAGCCGTGGCTCATTTCCATGCCTTCAGTCAGTGAGTCAGGCATCAGGGTAGAATCTTACTGGGGCCCCTGCTAGACCCAAGTTGATCCTCTTTCTCCATATGCATCCAGGATCACACCCTAGACAGTCATGTTCCTATACCTTGATTTCATCTCACATCAAAAGGACCAGTGTGGTCAGTCACAGGACCCACTGGATGTCAATCCATTTCCTTCTCCCTAGAATGAATTTGGAACTGAGAATCTTATTACTCAGGTTGGCTTGATGCCCTAGACCAAGGAGTCAATGTAGCAATTTTGGTCAAGGGTTTGGAGTTCTGGAGCCATCATATGTAAAGAGAGGAAAGAAAAAAGCAGATATGGTGGTGGTTGGGGGGGCAAAAGAAAGAAATCTAGTTAAAACTTCATAAATATCTTCAACATCTTCCCTTCCCCTGTCTGCTCCAACCTCTGGTAACACCTTCTACCTTCTGTTTCTATGAAACCAGCTCTTTTCTGTTCCACATATAAGTAAGATCATGCAGCATGTACCTTTCTGTGCCTGACCTATCCAGCTTAGCATAACGTCCTTCAGTTCCTTCTATGTTGTCACGGATGACAGAATTTCATTCTTGTTCTTATGAGACAGACATTGTTGCCCTATATACATGTATGATTGCACAAAAAGTGTGGCTCTACTTCATGTACAACCAGAGAAATGAAAATTTGTACTCCATTTGTGCACAATGAATTGAAATGCATTCTACTGTCATGTATAAATAAATAGAACAAATTATAAAAATGCAATAAAAAATACATTCAGGAAGGGCCTGTACCTCAGTCTTAGGAAGTCAGGTAAGGCTTTGTAGGGGAGATGGCATCTAGATTGATAGTCAATATAATGTGATATAATAACATAACTCTATATGTTATTATATAAATTATTTCTTGTTATTTTATATTATTTCTAATGTTTGATTTAACTTTAAATACAATTTTCCTATCTACTTTTCTAAAGAAATGTACTATTTCCCATATTTTCTTGTTTATCTTTATTTTCTTTTTCTGTGTGTGGGATTCCTTTAAGGATCTTCTGCAAGCTGGCTTAGGGGCCAGGAATTCCTTTAATTAATGCTTATCTTGGAAGAATTTTATTACTCTTTAAATTTTGAAGGATAGCTTTGCTGAATGCTGTAATCTAGGTTGACAGCTGTTTTCTTTCATGGCTTGAAATATATCAGTCCATGTTTTCCTACCATTTACATATTCTGTTGAGAAATTTTCTGTTTTTTAAGTTGTCAGTGAACTTTTATTTTATTTGTATGTGGTGCTGAGAATTGAATCCAGTGCCTCACATATGCCAGGCAAATGCTCCACCACTGAGCCACAACTCCAGCCTATGATAACTTTAGCTTTATAAGTGACCAGGTAGTTCTCTCTTGCTTGTAAAATCATTTCTTTATGCTGAGCTTTTGACCTTTTAACTATACTATTTGGTAGAAAGGTTCTTTTCTGGTCATGTCTATTTGGAGTTGTAAATACCTCCAGTTTCTGCATATCCACCTTATTCCCAAGATTAGAGAAATTTCCTGAATAATTTTTCTATGCCATTTGCTTGAATCTCCATTCCTTCTTCAAGATTCTGAGTCTTAAATTGCATATTTAAATGTTGTTCTGGAGATCTTATATGTTCAGTTCACAGTCTGTATTTGAAATTAATGTCTGAATCTTCTAGTTCCAGTTCATCCACCTTGTTTTCATATGCTGATATTTTTTCTTCTTCTTGTTATAGTCTTGTGGAGAGACTTTCCACTGAACTTTTTATTTGCTTTGTTGTGCGTTTTATTTTCAATATTTCTAATCAGTTTCTTTGTAAAAATCTCTATTTCTTCATTGAAACACTATTTTATATCCTGTATTATCTTCCTTCGTTCATGCCCTGGTTCTTTTAATTCATTGATCATTTTAACCATTGGTTTTTAAAATTCTTTGCCATTTCCTCCATTTTAATGTCTATGGATTCAGTGTTGGGAAGTTTTGATATTCTGAAGGTATCTCACTGCTTTGCTTTCTTGTATTATCTGTGTTTCTGTGTTGAAATTTGCCCTTTTATTTGGATAGATATTGGTACCACTGTAGGATATTTTAAAATAATCTGCTTTCTCTTTATAGTGTACTCTGAGCAAGGAGTCTGTCTCAGCCTCAAAATGCCTATTCAGCATGTAAAAGGTGTTATGTTCAATCCCAGCTCTGCTTTGAGAAGAGAAAATAACCATCAGTAACAGTTACAGCTTGAAAGCAAACTTGATTTCAACATAAAATAAAATTTATTAAAAATGTTCTCAATCTCAATACTTGAGAGGCTGAGGCAGGTGGATCATGAGTTCAAAAACAACCTCAACAGATTAGTGAGGCAGTAGCCACTCAGTGAGACCCTGTCTCTAAATAAAATATTAAAAAAGGGTTGGGATGTACCTCAGTGGTTAGGCACTCCTGGGTTCAATCCCTGGTACCAATACAAAACAGAAGAAAAAAATGCTCCATTAACCAAAGAAGAAGGGGGGGATAATTATGTAGATTAGGTTGAAAGATTAGATACAAAGAAAATAAATAACATTAAACTATTTAAAAAATGGAGAAAGGAAGAAAAAGAAGGAAAGAAAGAAAAATAATAAAACAATTAAAAACTAAAACAAAAAGAAGAAAGAAGAAAATATGATGAAAGAAAAAAATACAAACAGAAGAAAGGAAAATAAAAATGAGATTTAAAAAAGACAAAATTCAATTAATGAATTTCAAAAAATATGTTAAAATTACATAAAAGCATGAAATAATAGTGACAGAAAGACAAACCAACCAACATAGAAGACAATGCATGTGAAATTCAAAGCAAGTATGAAAAAGACAAAAATTCTCCTTGTTGAGGTGCTTAACCTGTAGAGATGTCTTTCAGCTACTTCAGTTTTGAAATACACCAGGTATTTGGGGCATGGACTCAGCTGTGTATCTCTGACTGGCCTGGGCATGGAGGCAGTGAGAGAACAGTTGGTTCTGTGGTGGGGTGGGTGGTGGGAATGCTTATAATTTTTTCCAAGTGTAGATCAAGTTCTTGCATCTAAAAAGTGCCTGGAACTCAGTCACCATAACCTATCCCCCAGCTCTGCCCTGCTCTCTTTATCTGGTGCCAATCTAGGTGGCTCTGGGTGTCCTGCTGACAGCTCATGAGCCATTGGGCCTTCCAGAGACTCTGTTATACCTAGACTGATAGCCAGACACCACCCTAGTGCAGGATGCTATATTGTGGGCTTGTGGGGATTTCTTGGTATGCAAGAAGAAGGACCATTGGCCTGGGGTTAACCACTCTGCATTCCTCTGACATAGACCAGGTGGTTCTGGAAACTCCAAAGATGGCTGTGAATTTTTGGATGCCTCAGTATTGCAGAAGAGCTGGTGTCCTAATCATACATTTTTCCCCAAATATTTGTTGAAGACCTATTAAGTAAAAGCCACAGTGGTGCTGTGGCTGGTAATGCAGATGTCTTCAAATGGTTCTGGGAAAACTGGAAATCCATATGCAGCAAAATGAAACTAAACCCATATCTCTCACCCTGTACAAAACTCAATTCAAAATGGATCAAGGACCTAGGAATTAGACCAGAGATGCTGCACCCAATAGAAGAGAAAATAGACAGTGTATTCTTAGTACCATCCTTGGATCTATCAATACATTAATTCATAAAATACTATCAATAATCACATGGTCAGGTATTGTCATCTCCAATTTGTTTATGTTGAGACCTCCAGACGCGGAACTTTCTTTATAAGAGCCTAATTGTACTTTATGTGTGGAAATCTTTAAAGTACTTAACACTGACTACTTTGTACTTAGAAGTAATTGTTATTTGATTTAGATTTTAATTGCTCGGATTTAAACTGCATGAGAGCTAGAATTATATGCACTCTCTGGGAGCGGTGCCCTGTAAATAGTGTTAGTTAAATAATGAACATGTGTATTCTAATCAGTAGCCTTTGATCTAAGCCATAGATAAAAGGGAAGTAATGAATGAGAGATCCAGTCAATTTCAGAAAAATTGAATGCTGGGCATGAGCAAGTTTTAAATTATTTCATTTATGAAGGTGAACAATTTTGCAGAGGTAGACTAAAAATTCTCTTAGATAATTCATACAGGGATTTGATGAGTCCCAGGGTAAACGTCTAGTTATAAAATTGTATTAGATCAAAAATTTCATCTCAGGAATGAGAGGTAAAGAGTATCTTTGAAATACTTTTCTCATTACCCAGAAGGATTTAGTAAAGATGGACTGACAGGAACAGGATTTCCCACTCCAGTGTGGAACTGCAAACTTGGCTATTCATTGGAATTAAAGGTTTACTTGACATTTATTCCATTCACTACTTGATATCCTTTGAATTGTAGCAATTTAAATTCTAGTTTTTTTTCTTTTATTATTTATAGTTTGTCAAGCATCCTGCTCAGGATGAAAGCTGTCCCATGTGAATTTGTGCTCCCCACGTAAGCTCTGAGAAATGGTCCTGTTTCAGGGCATTCGATTACTATGGAACTCAAATGTGTAGTCACTGTTATTTGTGCCGTAAAGGATTACCAAGAATAGCAGGAAATCCCTGCCCAAAAGTTATAACACTTCTCATAAAATTCTCCTTATCTAGAAAAGGAGGTTTGAAGGATGCCATTCATGATTATGGATTGTGGTGTTGCTAATCTTGAGAGTGTGTGTAGTACTTATTGCTTCTGAAATTCTCTCATTAAACTATTGAGTGAAGGAGAACTGTGTCTGATTTTCCTCATCGTTGTATCCTCTATTCCTTACATATGGAAGATATGGGAGCGTATTTGTTGAATCATGAATTATGTTAATGGAGAACTTACCAAGTGACAAGCCAAGAATGGAAGATGTGGAGATGAAGTAGCTAGTCCTAGACTTTAATGAGCTCCTAAGTAATGGAGAGAATAATAGGTGTGTGTGATTATTGTTAACAGATGCTAATGCTACCAGGGCTGATAAATACCCAGATGCTTAATCACAGGGGAGAACCACAGAAGTATAATCAATAACTGGGAGAGATCAAAGATTTTCTCCAAAGGATTGTGATAAAGTTCACTCTAGAAGAATGCCTAGGATCTACCCATATAAAAGTAGATAAGTGATTATTCTTGATCAAAAAATATATGCAAATGAAGAAGTGTTATGTTGATACATGTCTGAATATAGAATGTTAAACAGTTTTCCTTTTCTTTTTATATTTGTTTTTGTCCTGGGTCTCTCCATTTTTCACCGTTGTTTTATTCTTAGTGCCAAAAGCACCAACTCCGATATTTTCTATTTCTAACAGAGAAGTTCAATTTCTAGTTGAGTGTTTAGGGCTTAATTATGTCTGTGTAAAGTTCATCTGTTGAAGTTTTGACCTTCACTCCCTATTATTATGACTGTACTTAGAGATGGGGGCTTTGAGGAATTAATTACTTTAAATAAAGTTATGAGATGGGCCTTAAACCAATATGATTGTCCTTATAAAAAGGGCAAATTAGAATATAGACACAGGGAGAAGTCAACTAATCATAAGCCAAAGAAAGAGGCCTTGAAAGAAACCTTCCTTGCTGATCTGTTGATCTTTGATTCCAAGTCTCTAGAGAGAACTGTGGGAAAATAAGTCCTCTTCTTGCAGTCATCTAGTGTGTGTGCTATGTTATGGCAGCCCTAGCAGACCTGGGAATGAGCAATGTCCCTCCCTTACTTTCATGAAAGGTACATTTTGTCACACAACAATGTCAAAATGAAAGTCCTTCCTTCACCACTTTGTATTATAAAATTAGAAATAGAGGAATTGACACACTAACCTCCCCAAGTCTTAGGTATTACTCTTTGCTTTAATAGTTGTTTGTTTCCTTGTCTTATTTGGGGGATTTTACAGGGCCAAATTTTTACCTAGGCACATTTTTTGAGAGCATTAGTGTTAGTCTTTCATGGAAAGATATTTGATCAAGACTTATAATCATTTTATTCATTTTATTAAAATCATTGAATAAACTGGCTTCCTGGTTAAATCAGATATCAATGTTCTAGTTTTATTTCTTGGAAGTATTACAAAATGTACTGAGCTGAATTTTTTTTCGCTGAACAAGTTGCAGAATCTTCCAGGAAATCTATTCATACCACTTCAAACCCCATAGTCTCCTTCTCCTTGAGTTGAAGAAAGTGTGTTATGTGGTACTTATTTCATAGGACAGACCAATAATATTTAATTTCTCCCTTTTCACTGATGGTGAATATGGAACTAAAAGTAATTTTCCATGATTTTTTGGAACTAAATGTATTGTTTCACTTTTAGCAAACTGAATCTAATATCCCAGAATTATGAAGTAATGCTTGTCATGGTTACATTTAGGTCTTTGTAAGAGTAAAAAGCCATATTAGTCCTTATAGGCATCAAGTGATACTCAGGTGCCCATTTGTTATTTTCCTTTGTATTTGCTATTATTTCAGTTTCCAGAGATCAACCTGTAATCATTGAAATCAACAAGATGTGATAAATGATGTCATCAGAATTATTCAGGACTTCACTAAAATTCAGAAATGTCTCTGGGAAAAATTTAGTCTCTTCTTTCTCGTATTTATATAATTTCCATTTTATTGTCTTATTTTTAATTGTATTTACCTTTTAGTATTATGCATTATACTTTATTAGTCAAGGAACAGCCAGGTTGACAAAAACTACTTTAAATACTAAGAATAAAGAATGTTTAAGTTGTGAACTAACATCTCACGCTGATGGAAAGCAGGGGAGTACAAGAGGAGTAGTCAGTGTCACTGGGCCTCAGGGCAGATGGTGTCATGTGTGAACCTGGAAGTGCATCAGCTTTATGGTTGCTGAGTAAGGGAAAATCCAGCACCTGCAGAGAAGAAGAGTAAATAACCCATGGATTTCTCTCCCCTTTCTTCTGTTCTAGAGTCTAACCAATGTCTGTAGAAGCATGAATGGCAAGACTGGTTAATATGACTCCGAGTAGGATGGAGGATGGATGTGTACACAACGACTTATTTGACCAGCATTTAAACAAGTTAGATATCTGATTATTTCTATGTGATACAAATTTAGGTTTTGGAGGCTGCAGAGGAAAAGATGGGCAGGAAACAAGTAAAAATGAAGGAAGCAGGGGATTAGGAAGGACTGATGGAGAGAAAGCTTGGTGTTGGAACGAAGAAGATGAGCTACAAAATAGAAGAGAATCACACTGCAGATGAAAATAAAGGCAGAGTCTGCATATCTCATTCATTCAGTCACTTATTTATTCTATAGATATTCAGTGAGTGTGTTAGGCAGTCCAAGCTGCTATAATAATACCATAGACTGTGTGGCTTACACAACATGTGTTTTCCATACTTCTGGAGGCTGGGAGGTTTGGGCACAGATCTTACCTTGGGTGTTTATTGAGAACACAATTCATGGTTTACAAACAGCCTGCTTTTTTGTTGTATCCCCACTTGGTGGAGAGAAAAATCACCTCCCTGTGTTCCTTCTTATATGAACACTAGTCTCATTAATGAGGGCTCTACCCTACTAACCTAATCACCTCCCTGAAGTCCCATCTTCTAACACCATATTAAGAGTTAGGATTTCAGCACATTTATTATGGGGAAGCACAGGTTTTTAATCTATAACTGAATGAATATCCATTATATCTCAAGTGCTCTGCCACTCAAGAAAAACAAATATAATGAAATAGCAACCCTCGTGGTCCCATGCTACCAGCCTAATAAGTGAAGCTGAACTTGTGGTATCAATTTTAATGTAAGTGCCAAAAGGATGATGGAAATAAGCACAGTGGACTATTGGGCCTCAGAGGAACAGCAAGTAGGCAGAATAAAAGCCCAAACTTGATCTTATTCTTAATGCAAGTCAACTAGATAAAGAAGGGCTTTGAGACAATGGGAGTTTTATTAATGAAAGAGAAGTGTACATGTGTTAAAATAAAAATATGAAAAAATAAAGAATTTTCACAAAAGTACAGTAAATTTTAAATTACTTTAGAAAAATATTCTTATAGTTTTGGATGCTATTATGAAGGTCAACATGGGCCATATCATGAAAGGTGGTCTGTACTCTCCTATTTTAGATCAGCATAGGCCATGAGCAGCTATCTCTTCCTTGAGAGCATTTCACAGATTTGGATTCCCTGCCATCATGGACAACAATCCCAGTTCTTAAATTAGAACATTATATTCAAAGTTGCACAGCCACAAAAACATCACAGTATTGACAAATCTTTTATAGTCTATGCTTAGGGTTAATTTTATAAGAAATTGCATGATTTAAACATTATTCTGAGATTCATAAACATTTGTTGAATCATAAAGTTTCCAAATACAACTATGTGCAGAACAAACTTTGTAAAATGCTGACAACTTCTTGTATGAAACTAAGCTAGAATTCTGAATTTTTCAGATATATACATACATATATAATATATATACATAATTTATTTATATATATAATTTATTTATAATCATATATATATATATGATTCAATTATTTTTTGTGTGGGGATTAAACCCAGGGGTGCTTAACCACTGAGCCTCATCCCCAGTCCCTTTTTTGTATTTTACTTGGAGACAGGGTCTCACTGAGTTGTTGCTGAGGCTGACTTTGAACTTGCCATCTTCATGCCTTAGCCTCCCAAGGCCCTGGAATTACAGGCATGCAGCACCACAATTAGCTCAGAGATATATTTTTCATTCTTCCTTCAAAATACCAAGGTTTCAGTAGAGTTTCTGATCTACTCCATCTAAAATGGAGCATTTTTCTTGATGTTGTCCTGGTAGCTGGAAGTAAGTGAATTGGTTGGGGTTGACCTGTTCGTTAATGGGCCAAGTAATCAGAAAGGACTGCTGCCAGAGCAAGGTGGGACACATAAGAACCTAGGCTGGAGGAAATGTACACAAACATGAGAACTGAAGGCAGGCAAGCAAAAGGGAGTGTTGGCTGAAGCAATGAATTAACAGTTTTGTAATAAAGTCAAAATAAATTTTGAATCTCTCCCTGTGTGCTTCCTGTTATATCAGAAAACATTTCAGGGTGTGGTTAATTTTAGAATTGTAAGAAAAAGAATTGAGGTGCATCTTGACTGAGGGCAAAATAAAAGAGGAAAGAAGCAAGACTTCTTTAGATACCTGCTCTTTAGATAGAGATGGAGATTAATGATGAAGTTCTGTAAAAATGTTTTTTTCTTTCAAGGACAAGTAAGAAGAATGATGAAAAGCCATCCTGAAGTGACTGGTTAAAAACAAACTACTAGTTCATTTTGACATGTACTTCAGAAGGCATTTTGTCCCCTTCCAAAAGGTAAAAGCTTAAATTCTTTTTTTTTTTTTTAAGAGGAAGGAATGTTTAGTTTGGCTCATGTAATCAGTGCCTGTAAGTTAGAACATCATGGTAAGAGGGTACTGCAGAGGATAGATGCTGAGTACAAGTGAGGACACTTTACCAGACATGACTAAAGGTGAAATTGTCAAGGAAAATTTGTGCATTTCATGCATTAAAGCGATCTATACCCTTGAAGTAATAATAGCTACCAAGTAGTTTTTTTGATTTATTTTGGTATGATTCATCATCCTTATTTCCTTGGTGTTGGGGATATTTTTCTTAGGGTTAAATGAGACAGTGACTGAATAGGTATAGGAATGTGCTTTGAAATAAGACGTACCTTGGCTAAAATCTTGGCTGTTTTCACTTACCCTAAGTTGGCTATTCTAATTATTTCCCAACCAAAGTGTCCTTTTACTTCCCTGTAATCTCAAACTCCTCTCAGAACTTCTCAAGCCTAGAATTTCTATTCACTTATAGTTTGTTCTCATATACTACCTATGCAATACTCAAGCAATTTAATATTTTGTGCATAGGATAAATCATAAAACACCTTTGGAATTTCAATATTCCCATCTTTTGAATAGGCTTAAAATAGTACATAAATCTCATAGGTGTGCTATGATTATATCATCATATTTATGTGAAAATGTTTGGTAAACTGAAAGATGTAATATAAAATATTATCATTCCAGTACCTGTTGAGAAAGGATGTCTCAGGTGCACAGTCATTGACTCCTGCTTGGTCATATAATAATGAACCTCAAGTGTGGAACATTTCTTTACCAAGAGGTAAAGATGCCCAAAAGTCCATTCCATGCTTATCATCTTGCCTAGGAATGTTTTTTCCTGTTTTATTCCTGGCTAGTCTTCCTTCATTCTGCTTGAGTATGTTCGCTACAGCTTTCAGGATTTCAGACTCTGCAGTGGAGTGGGGTTCATTCACTGGCAGGAGATTTGCACTCACAGGCCAATTGCCCCGAGTTGGCTACCCAGGGGAACTTGCTAGTCAGAGGAATCAAAACAGGCTGTTGGGGATGATCTTGCTTTGTCTTTTCCTGATTTAAGTAAAGCATTGTTCTAATCAGAGCTTGACTATTTTGCTTCCCTTGATAACTCTGATATCAAGATACAATGGGCAGAAGTGTCAGGAGTCCTTCCCTAGGACTAATAAATGGTGTACAATGTTCTGATTGACAGTACCTTCTATCAATGATTAAATAATATTGTGTGCTTCCATTAATCACTATTTCTATTCCTGTCCTTTTTTTAACTTTTTTTTTTTTGTGTATGTACAGATAGGTAATTGGTATGTAGACACACACCCAAACATTTAGATACAAACCAGAGAGAGGTACAAAGACAAATGTCAATATCCATTTTCATTGACAGTAGAAGAGAGCACTTTTTTTTTTCTTTCTCAAAAGCCATGTGAAATCCTTGTTCTTTGAACTGATTTTATTATTTTAGCACCAAGTCCTCTGGCCAGGATAATGCCTGTGTTTTCTCAGCCTTTCACTGTGGCAAGACGGAACAGTCAAGGTCCAACTTGTTTGAGGTTGATCTTTGAAGTCGATGTGGCCTAATACCCATAAACATCACTGTGCAGAAGCAATAGGGTGTACATTCCCATGACATTAGCAAGGTCTGCAGTGGACATCTACTCAGAAAATGCTTCTACCTATTATATCTATGTACACATTCTTTCCTTCTATCAAGAATTTGAGCCATGTTTTAAAGGGGGTGGGTTTAAGCTTTTGATGATCTTTCACTGGACATTGATTTAATAAACAGACTGAGCTATACATATTTAATATGAACCCAGTGTGCTTAATTTTATATCTCACAATTTAAGACTTAAATTGATAGAAATTGTCTCCTAACATTAGAAATATCCTCAAAGAATTGAGTGATACACAAGAATTTATCAGAGAATTAATACTCTAAAATATTGTTTTAAGAGAAAAGAGGCAATTATGATTTGTAAATTACTCAACTATGAGGCCTTTCAGGTTCTAGAGAGGAGCTGTATCCAGCTTCAGAAGTCAGGTCTCACTAAATCACAGGTTTTTATATTCATTTATCTTTCTCTTTACAGCTACTGACAAAATACAGTTTCAACAACATAAGTTAAAATTCTCCAGATATACTCAGTGATGAGTTAGGTCCATAAACCAGCAGACAAGGCAGCTTGAGTTTTATGATAGTTTAAAATTTTAAAGTGCTGTCATTGATTCCATGACTTTGATGTTCACACTGACTCTGCAACATGGATATAAATATAAATCATTAATTTTCTCTCTCCCCATCCTTCCCTTTCTCCTTTCCTTTCTATAGAAATAGAATTTATAACTCATTCAAGAGGACTAAATTCTTAACCCAGGAACTAAACTAGGGCTGGAGCTCAGTGGTAGAGTGCTTGCTTAGCATGCATTAGACCCCAAGTTCAGTTACACAAAAACATGGCGACAACTAAACCATTAAGTGGTAGAGCCATGGTTTAACTTTTGGGAGGGGGACAACATTGCCTAGTGATTTTACGTATACATAGGTTACACATCAGGATACAGGATCTACTTTGTTTTCAACAGTTGCTAGCTATATACCCTGAGGTCAGGTTGTATTATATCACCAGACTGCCTATAAAAATGGGTATTCCTTCATCAACCATTTATTAAAGGGTATAAAACAAAATGTGATACTGTCTTATCTGGGGACCTTGGGTGTGTCTGTATGCTTTTGTGTATGCATATATATGTATATATATATATATGTACATATCTATTTAGCATAGTTTAGACAATAATGTTGATATTAACAATGATAATCTTAATTTTGATGATTTCCTCATTTTGACATTCTTTTAAATGAAATATGCATCTAAGTAATCATTAATTTTGATCTATAGTGTTAACATATTGGGCTGGATGATACTTTGTTGCAGGGAGTTTTCTTGTGCATTGCAATGTTTAGCGGCATCTCTGGCCTCTACCAACTATATTGAGTAGTGTCCACCTCTTTTGCTTGTAACAACCAAAACCAACTAAAAAAAAATTATAGAATGTCCCGTGCAAGGCAAAAATCTTCCTGGTTGAGATCCACTTATTTAGATAACATGGGATAAAACCATATGACATGTTTCTGTTTTAGCTTTATTCCACAAAGCTGTGGAAGTAGAGAAAAAGGGGGCAAGAAAATAAATTGCCTTGTGTGTCTGCTTTGTGAGAGGAGCAGTCGTGCTGCATGATTTCACATACAATATTTCCTGCAATTCATTAAATAACTACCTGAACTATTCTTATTATCCCACATTTCATATACAAAACTTATGGGGAAGAAGTAATAATTGCTTATAGAATAAGCATTAAGGCTTTTGTAATTAAGGTGCCCACATATAACTTCCATGGTAAGTGGTGAGATAAAAGATGGCATCTCTAAACAAACAAAAATATCAAGTTTTGAATCCACCATTCTATTGTCTATTTGAAAGACAAATGAGATCTAATGTAAGCAACGACATAATAAGAAGGATTCTAAAGCCAGAGGAAAGCAATATCAAAGCATGTGGATGATACTCTGATATTCAGTACGGTTTTATTGATCCATTCAACAACTAAGAGTAGGAATCTTCAAGTTCAGCCCAAAATCCTTTTGTAAGTTTTGATACATGACACAGTTTCAAGTGGTAAGAGTTTGAAGCCCTAAGAAATTTGTTGAAATCTCTGTTGTGACTTGGATTTAGAGAACAGCTCTCACCCATCCTATTAACTTATAGAGGGTAGGGAATGTACCCAACCACTTGTCATTAGGCTTAGTGTCTTTTTCGTAGCCTTCCTTTCCTCCTTGTAGTCACTCATCACCTCCCCTGCTTTGATCACCTTTCTAATCCCCCTCTTATAATTTACAATCCACTCAAATGAAGGTCATTTTGGAGGTCTGCTGACAGCAGATTGCTGACATCTACAGCCTCTGATTCACATCCTCTGTTCAAGTGTTTGGGCTACTAAATGAGATTCTGAGGACGCTGGGCTCCCCTCTAGCATGTGATGTGGTTTTTCTAAGCAATAACATTTTTGTCATCATTACTCAGAGAAGCCTCTATAGTACTTATGTCATCATGACTTAGTTGTTTGTTCCACAAAAGTCTTGCTGGAAAAGAAGAATCTGTAAGCTAATAAATAACTTCACTGCTGGCTCTTAGAAGTTGCTACTTATCAATTTACCAGAGTCACTGATCTGCTCACCTGGGAAAACAGCTTGCTTATCAATACTAGTTCATTAACCATAACTTGTGCATGGACATTGCTTTTCTGTGTCTAGTAATCCTCAATTATTATATGAAAATTTCCCATTCTTAGTCTCTAGCCTTTTTAATAAAAATTCAAACACTTGGGGTAGGATTCAAATGTCCTATAAATAGGCTACTTCTGACTCATCTTTGCATGAGGGTGGTGTTCTTTTCTATAGTTTCAAATCACTGGTTTATGTGGTGATGTGCTGAGGATCAGCAGCTTGCAGAATAACTGAATTTAAGGTTTCTGAGGTTCTAAATTGGTCTAAATTGGTGTATAGACTGGCAAGTAAAACAGGCATCAGCACTGAGGTGGTTAGGAGAGGCCTCTTCCTGCCCACCTCCTAATAAGTCCACTGAGAAGTGTTATTCCATTAGCCAAACACAGCTGCTCTAATCCAATAATAAAAAATTATAGCATAATTTATCAGCACATATTTAGCATGCAGGTGGTACTTTAAATTCAATTGAATTTTAAAAACTCCAAAAAAGAAGATACATATTAGCAGATACAATACTGAAGGAAATGATGTTGAACATCAATATTGGAGGATGATTTTTACTCAAAGCATTTCTATACAATTTGCTAATGGTTGAATAAGGGATACACTTATTTCCTCCCATGTTTTATATCCCACTTCTCATAACAATCCAACAAATACCTGTTTGGGTTGGAGTAACCTACCAAACAACAGTGTTAGAAATGGTGGTATTGAGATTCAAGTCTGTCCAAACACATAGCCATTTCCCCTAATAACACCACAGGAGTGCTGCTCAGGGAAATATTGTCAGACAGAAAACACAAATTGAAAATGAAATTAGAAGAATGAATTGCCTTTGTTGCCTGAGGATTATATTAACAGCTGTTTATTTGTAAAAACAAAAAAAGGAAAGAAAGGAAGGAAGGAAGGAAGGGAGGAAGGAAGGAAGGAAGGAAGGAAGGAAGGAAGGAAGGAAGGAAGGAAGAAATGTAAAGCTCTACCTAGTTGTCAGGTCCTTCCTTCCCTCAGAGTATCATAAATAATAAGGCTGATCATATGTTTAAAGAGAACCAGCTCAAAGGACCAAACACAGTGTGGGCTTCAATTTTAATTCTGGATCTGGTGCTCAATTGTGGCAACTTCTTTAACATAAATTAACTTGTTTCTTCATCTATAAAATTGGAATAATAAACTTTGGATAAGACAAAGGGAAGGAAGGATAGGGAGAGGGATTGGGAGTAGGAAAGTTAGTAGGATGAATCAGACATCATTTTCCTATGTTCATACATGACTGTACAACCAATGTAATTCTACAACATATACAACCAGAAGAATGGGAAATTGTACTCCATAGATGAATGAGATGTCAAAATACATTCTACTGTCATGTATGAAAAAAGAACAAAAGAATTGGAATAATGAGGCCAACCTCAAATGACTGCACTGAGGATAAAATAAGCTAGACAAAACATAAAACAAACCAACAAGCAACAACAACAAAAATTTTGAGAGTGCTGTGGAATGCTTGGGATATTATAATATCTTTCTTTTAAATATTTAATAACACACACTGAGCTTCACATAATGCTTAACTCCACATCATTTAGTTGGACATAGAAACCCTGCTATTTGGACTGAAGATGCTTTAATCATAACATATTAATATTTTCTTGGTATGTGTTCCTTATAAAGACTGATTCTTTGCTAACATGTATCTTGTCTTAAATTGCTATTTAAGGGAAAGTGAAAGAGTCATTTAAGACAGAAAAACAATATTCATGAACATAACTGGAATTCTAATATAGCATGGCAACAAACAAATTTCATCCTAAGCTTGAGAAAATACTGAAGTTTACAAAGTGCACCTTTTCCTCCATATGCTAAGAAACAACCTCCTAAGATAATAGGGACGTTGGTAGTAATTTTGAAATAGCTACAAAGAATTTCATTTGTTAAAATAGGGTCATCTTAAAGATAGGTTATCTGACCCAGATAGTTCCTTTCTCCAGCCCTGCCACTATCCTTTTGTAAGCTCATTTATCTTTTCTCCATTGAAGGTCATCCTAGTTAGAAAGTGCAGCTCTTAAACTACTTAGACTCTCTGACCCAAAGAAATTGACTGAATTGGTGCAATTACAATCTTTACTTTAGTCCATAATTTACCTGGTAATATCTCTCTGGTAAATGCCCCACACATTCATATGTCACTAGCTTGAATGGAAACATGCTGTCTTTGTGAGTGTCACAAGCCTGGCTTGTTAAATTTGTTTCCAGATGGGTGATTCCTTAGGGAATTGAGAACCCATGTGCGGCTAATTCCTTCTAGAATTAAATTGCACTTGCAGAAGTTTGTCATCACTGTTAATATCAAACATGGACTTGATCTATATGATCTGCTCAATATTCAGAAGCACAGTTGGAACAAGTCAATGAGCAGTTTGTGGCAGAACCCTGTCCATCAAGTCCCGGTACTTTACCATGACACAGACTCTTCTGTAATCCATAAACTGTCTTCCACATAAGGAATGAAATGTAGCGTGGCGTAGTGGAATAGCAATTGGGTTTTATGACCTCAATCTCAGCATTAATATTGACTGATTGTTGGTCTTGGATAAGACTGTCATCTTTTAATTTCTATTTCTTAATCTGCAAAGTAAAAGTGTTTGCCTCATTGATTCTTTAAGGTTATTTCAAATTAAAGAGTTCTCTAACTGAAAATTGTCAAGAATGTGTCCAAATATATTTTCATTTTTATACATTTCAGTATGCTCTTCTAGAGTAAAGCATTGATACAGAAGTCTATTTATTATGTTATGTGTGTGTGTACAGAGAAATATTGTGAACCACAGCGATGATCCCCACAAAATACAGTGCATTAAGAAAGTGGTAGCCTTCTGTGGCAATGATTATTATTAATGTGAAATGTTAATAATCCATCTTATTCCTGCATTTCTAGGCCAGACAGAATGACTTGGCACACAAGGGAATTTTCATGTTTATACTCCCTGAAGTGTCTCTTTTAGGGTCAGAGACTTCTGACTGTCTTTCAGGGAGCTTAATTAAATGGTTTATCAGGGCACTAGCACAGAAATATTTTCCTTTGAACGTGAGATTTGTTCATATGTTAGAAATAGCATGAGCACAGCAGGATACGCTCTGTTGTTAATGAAATGTGGTTCACTAAGTTAGGTAGCAAGGAAAGGAAAATGTGTATGAAGTGTTTGTAAGCTCATAAGTATATCTGTCCATACTCTCAGGTATAAACACAGGTTTATGTTTGTGAAGTGTTCAAATGTCTGCAAGAGCCTCTGTGTGAAAACCCTACGACAAATAAATAAGAGAGAAATTTTGATTTAGTAATCAAGGAACACCAAGTGACCAATGGCATTCACTAGACCCACACTCCTTTCTAAAGGAAGCAGTGCAAGTAGTATCAAGGAAGTGTCCAAGAACTGCTCAACCAATTTAAATAGTAGAAAATCATAAATGAAAATTAACATATCTGACCTCAGGGTTGTCACTGGCTTTATTACATAAGAGGTTCTGAACTTTAAGTTCAGATAACTAGAAGGAAAACTTTGCTCTTTGTAGAGCAACAAGATTTCCTGCAAGGATTCCAATGTTCTGTGGTGTGGTCAGCATATCAGTCAGTATCTCTAGGACAAATTTTCTTTTGAAGTTTTTGTGTATTTTATACCCCAGAATCAGACTGAATTAGTAACTAAAGTAAACATGACTTTTAAAAAATTTGTGTTAAATAATGTAGCTTTCTGAATCTCTTAAAGTCAAGACTGAAGTTGAATTTGGTTATTGGGAAATAATACATTTTGTACATTGCACAAATGAATTCTCTTGACCTTGTATTTAAATCACTGATATAAAAGTTTAGGACACATGCTCTCCCTTGAGAAAAAACATAAACTAAGGAATACTTGAGAATACTTCATGCACTGATGCTCTGAATACACAAGATGCTATCTCACTAAATTAAAATAGAACCCTTTTCTGCCTTTCATTTTAAATGTTAAATCAATGCAGGCAAATGTTATCTAATTAAGGAGAAACCCAATGTTAGCCTATCTTTGAAATCATTACTAATTTTGATCTATAGAGAGGAGGTACAACTGACATCATTCCTGGTTTTGAATTGAAAAACAATAGAGATTGGAAATTGAAAAGTTCCTGAAAACTTCAGATTCAGTGATTTTAAAGGTGATTCGAGGACAATTAAGAATTAGTTGTGCCTCAAATTTGACCTGGAGAGTAAGAGTATCCTCCTGTCCCTCTCTGTGACCCCTCTTAACTTATAAAGCTTTCATTTTCATTTTTCTATTTAGGAACCACATGAAAGATTTTCACTACACATACATACATACATATATATGTATACACACATATACACATTATGTATGTATTTACTTATATAGTCAGCCTTTCATATGCAGTTGGATCCAATCAACTGCAGATCCATGATTTTAGAAAAACAATTGGGTATATCCTGAACAAGTACTGAGCTTTTTCATGCCATTTTCTCTTAAGTAATACAATACAATATAATAACTACTTACATAGCATTCACATTATATTCAATTTTACAATTAACCTAGACATGATTTAAAGAATGCAAAGGATGTGCATATATTATATGCAAATGCTGCACCATTTATAGAAGGAAATTGAGCCTCTATAAATTTTGTAACTGTAGAGTTTTCTGGGACTGAAACCCTCTGTATATTGAACAATGAGTATAATTATATATTTTATATATATATGTATTATATATATAAAACTTAGAAAAACAGGCTCATTTTATAGTACTTTCATTTAACAGATTGAGAGATTAATTCTGGAAAAAATTAATTGAAATTACCCTAGAGGAAAACAATTAGCTAGAGACAAACTATATCAGTAATTTAGTTCTTCTGGATACCAATTCAGTGCCTCAGTCCTATCTTTAAGGTGATAAACTGCTTCAAATTTGAAGGATGTTGGTAATTAATCTAATGGAAGTTTTTATACAAAATCAGTTCTCTGACAGCACATGCAGATTCCAGCAATAGAAATACTGTAAAATAGTGTCCTCTGGAAGTTTAGCCATTGAAGTGTGATCTGTACACTGAGAATAAAATGATTAAGCAGGGAATACTTAAGTATGCTTTATGTAGGTGGTAGATTAATCATGTTGCATACAGAGCTTGTGGAGTCTGTATCTATGCCCATGGGTCTGTTCAGCTCTGAATGCAATCAAAATGTTACTTTTCGCTCCCAGAGAGAGTAGGTTCTACTAAATTTTTCTACTCTATTATTGATGCATATTCCTAAATGCAAGTGGGGGAACGAAGGGGCAGCCAACCGAAAACATAAAGTGCTCAGAGTTGCCACAGGAGAAGGGAAAACTTAAAATGTATGTGGAGAGAAAAGGAGACTTTCCCTACATTAATGAGCAGGCATTTTGCAGAGCTAGTGCCAGGGAGAGTTACTCTTCACTAATATTTTGTACACTAGCTGCATTTGCCAGTTTCCCCTGTAACTAGGTTGCAGTTAGGTGAAGACCAGGTGAAGAGCTCTGGCCAGTGAACTTCACCAAAAGTGACAGTGATGTTGGTGATTTCCAGTCATAGGTAATAATAGCTGTTGGCTCTCTACGTTCCTTCTTCCTTCCACTGCAGTGAGAGTAAAAGACACATGTTGAGAGCAGAACCCCAAGATCCTGAGTTCTATGTCCTTGGGGCACTGTGTTGAAGGGAATGGTAGAGGACTATGCATGGTGAAAAAGAATATCATCTGTGTTAAGTTACTAACTTTTTTTGGTTTCTCCCATAGCAAAATTCTGTCTATATTTATAGGAAGGAAATTCTCCAATAAAAATATTAGTAAAGACAACTTAATATTTAATTTGTACAAATATTATATATGTATATATAGTCAGCATATTAAGTGAAATAGTATAAAATATAAGAACATAGCAATGCTGAAAATAAATGCTTATTTTAAAAGCCAGATTAATTTAGCACAACCACCCAGACTACCAGAAGAGACAAAGAACTGTATAATACACAAAGTAACAGAGACACAAATTTGATCCCCTTAACCAAAGCTGGTTAAGTCCTTTGGTCAGTTCTTTTGTGTAGCAACTAAAGATTAATATCAAAATATCACTATGTACTTGTTGATGTGTATGTTCTCTTCAAAGTTCGCTTCATTAGAATGATTAGCTTAATTTTTACTATGCAGAGTAAAATTTTGAGAAGAAATTCTTTCCTGTCTTCACAAAATCGGATGTAAGGAACACTCTGCAGATGCATATTGTTGTTAAAGGGCATCTACGCTGGCCAAGTCCTCTAACCATGGTAATGAACATCTGCTTGCCCCAGTGGCAAAGCTAGATAATCTGACTCCCTTACAGACTATTTTGAGCAAATACCAAATAGAACTCATGGTTAGTATTTTATTTTTAGATAAGTTGTGGTTCCAATACAGAAATATGGACATGTCTAGGCAATAAAAGAAAATGACATATTCCATAGAACAAAAAATATCACAAAGAAATAAAATCTTCATAAGTTCAAGAAGTCATTTCAACAGTCCACTTGTGCTTGAATAAATAATATTTTGATATTTAATCTAATTCAGTTCTACTAATTGATTTAAAATGATGTAATTGTAAAGTTTTCTTGAAAACAAATCTTTTTCTAATGTCATAAACCTCATTGGACACATTTTTCAAGTTGGCTTCTCGGTATTTTCTGTTATTCATTGTACTACATGAAAGTCATACTCAATATCAGAGACACATTTGATCATTTTATCATCTGAGAAAGAAGGTTAACTTGAAATAGATCAGCTTGAAAGATGTGGAATTTAAATCCTTTTCAATAGTTACTGGAGTTCCAAAAATTAATAATCTGAATTTTCAACGATGCATTCACCTCTTCAATATATACGGACAAAGAGTATAGAGACAGTAACTGAACATGTCTCCAAGACTAAATTGAGTTAGTAGAACTCTTTCTGAAAAAACCACTTCCTTCCACTTGCCATGGATTGTTCCTGTTTTCAGTTAGTATCCAAAGCAAAAGAAATTAAAAAAAACTCAGTCACTGAGTAACTGATGAAGTGCATTCCCCTTTCAAGAATGGCACAAGGATGCACAAACAGCTCAGTGAAATAAAATAGAAAAACGTACATACAGAAATTTGGCGTCTGATGTAAGTGGAATTGAAATTCCTGGGGAAAGATGAAATGTTAAAACACACTGTGAGACAACTGGATCACTACCACAAAAAAGATAGCAATGTAGTCATACTTCACACTCTACCTAAGAATAAGCCTCAAGTGAAGAAGAGATCTTATTGTAAAGATTGAATCCATGCATTAGTAGAGGAAAATATAATTTACATTTTGAACTTAGTATGAGGAGAAGTATTTTGTAACTGAGTGAAATAAATTTTATAACACAAAAATACCATAACTAAACTTGGAAAAATATTAAGACATTTATAATTACTTAAGAAAGTAGGGGGCTGGAATTGTGGCTCAGTGGTAGAGTGCTTCCTTGGCATGTGTAAGGCACTGCATTCAATCTTCAGCACCACATAAAAATAAATAAAATAGCAAAAAGTATTGTGTCTATCTACAACTAACACAAAATATTAAAAAAAAAGAAAGTAGATATTCAAAGTTAAAATTTTTGTGATATAATATATTTTGTAATAAAATATTGCAAAAATGGAATATTATTCTTTCTAAGTGAGGAACTTTTTATAATCAACAAAATAATTTCCAAAATTGAAGAAAGAAATAGGCAAGACCCAGACCCCAATGTACAAATATAATTATTTATTTATATTATTTATAATTATTTATATTATACAAATATAATTTGTACATTGCCTTAAAACGCATGAAAGGATGTTCAATTTTCACTCATAAAAAGAAAAAGATGTTAAATCTACACTTAGATATAATTTCTCATTTATTATGTTGTTGAAAATTAGAAACTAAGAACATTTTATTAGTGAGGCTGTGGGTTAATAGGCCTTTTCTCACATTGCTCTTCGGAGTACAAAATATTAAAACCCATTGGATTGGAAATTAGTAATAAAATTAATAATTAAAAA
>JAJEJO010051747.1:0-22692 GCA_020662805.1 Glaucomys volans
TTAATGTGAGATAAACAGTAAAGCTTGGTGTTATGCTTCAGGTAATAACCATGTAAGACAAAGAAAATTAAATGTATGTATGTGTGTAGGGATTAAGGGAAAAAATCACCTCAGAGACATGAGAATTTCTGTCACTAGAAAAGTAGATTAAGTAGCAAAAGCAACCAGGCTACAACACAATCTAGATGAAATGACTTACAAGACTCTCTTGACCTCTCTGCTCTGTTTCACAACCATCTGATTATTTAATCTCTTTGGAAAAACCTTCCAACTTGGAAGGTACTTTGCAACAGATACAAGTATATTGGTCATTGGAAAGACATCTTCCATTGGAAATTAAAATTGAAATTGTTTTGTAGATCAGTGTTCAGTCTCAATTTAGCCAGCATGTGTGACCTTGAGAAAATCAATTCACTTCTCTGAAGAAAATCAATTTCTTCACTTTTATAATTACACCATGAGATTAGGTCAGCATTTCTCCAACTGTATGCCTTGGAATGAAAGTCTTAGCAAAGTGCTTCATTTCTAGAATTGGACATCCACATGTGAAAGAAAATGAAACCGTATGGCTGTGGGTAAATGGATGAAATTGTTAAGTGAGATAAACCAAACTCAAAAAGTCAAGGGTCATATGTTTTCTTTCATAGATGGAAGCTAGGGAGAAAAAAAGGACCTCAGGGAAATAGAAGAGAGTCCAGGAGAATAGAGAAAAATGATCTAGAGTGGAAGATAGGGAAAAAATACTGGGGAATGAAGTAGACCAATTTGTGTGCAAATATATCATGATAAATCCCCTGTTATACATAATCATAGTGCACCAATAAAAAATTTAAAAACTAACTAACTAAATAAAACTCTTCACACACGGAAAAATGTCTTTCCATCATTAAAAGTCTGAGGCATGGTAAAAATAGCTCAATCGTAAGTACTTCAGGGTAGACTCATAAACTAATAATAGTGTCTGAATTTATATTAGGGATGCATAACATAATAGTTTAACATATAGACTTTTGAGTCTATACCTGGTGTTTGAATCTTGGCATGTTCTTGGACAAGTCATTTGATCTTTCTAAGCCTCAGTTTCTTCTACATAAATTTAGTAAGGCCTGTATCATGTGGTGTTTTGGGGGGATTAAATAAAGTCATTGATATAATAACTACAGTGCCCCATAGTTCAAAGTACTCAATAAATGTTGGTTCTTATCATCAATAAAAAAAAGAAAGAAAAGGAATCTAGAGACAGACCTTATCCTTTTCATGAAAATTAAATAAAATGATTCATAGATCTAAATGTAAAACACAAAATGAT
The DNA here is from genome assembly GCA_020662805.1 of Glaucomys volans. Classification (NCBI taxonomy): domain Eukaryota; kingdom Metazoa; phylum Chordata; class Mammalia; order Rodentia; family Sciuridae; genus Glaucomys; species Glaucomys volans. Next base: position 1,310 of record JAJEJO010051747.1, read on the forward strand.
AATACTTCTAGAACATAGCATAGAAGAAAATCTAGGTTACCTGCGGTTTGGCAATGACTTTTTAGATAAACACTGAAAGCATGGTTAATGAAAGAAAAAGCTGATATAAATTGAATTTCATTAAAGTAAAAACTCTTGCCCTGTGAAAGACTATTCATAACATGAAACAAGCAATAGAAAGGAAAGGAGTATATATATACTCTTATTTATATATATATAAATAAGAAATAAGAAAACAAAACAAAAATTAAAAAAGGACAAAAATCTGAAGACTCCTCACCAAATAAGATGTACAGGTGGCAAAGAAGCTAATGAAAAGATCATATTGCATTAGAAAATTACAAATCAGAACAATAATGGGTACTCATTGGAATAATGAAATTTTAAAAATGGAACAAATGCTGGTGAGGATGTGCACAGCCACAGGGACTCCCATTCATTGCTTTTGGGAATGCAAAACAATACAGCCAACTAGGGAAGACAGTTTGATAATTTCTTTAAAACCCAAACATATGTTTAACTATGTGATCCAACAATTGCTCTCCTAGCTATTTACTCAAATGAATTGAATTTTTTGTACACACAAAAAACCTGTACATAAATGTTTATTGCAGCTTTATTCATAATTGCTAAAACTTGGAAGCAACCAACATAATACCTCAAACATTGTGGTAAATCCATAAAATTGAATGATGTTGAGAGGTAAAAAGAAATGAGCTATTAAATCATGAAAAGACACAAATGAAACTTGAATGCATGTTACTAAGTGAAAGAAGCAATGAACAAGACCACATACTGAATGATTCCAGCTATATGACATTCTGGAAAAGGGGAAACAATGGAGACAGTAAAAAGGTCAGTGGTTGCAAAGAGCTCAGGGAGGAGGACGGGGTGAATATGTGGAGTGAGATTTTAGACAGTGAGAGGATTCTGTATTATTCTGTAATGGTGGATACACGTAACTTCGCATTTGTCAAGACCTATAGAATATTCAATCCAAAAAGTGAACCCTGATGCAAACTATGGACTTTTAGTTGATATTAATGTATCTGTCTTGTCTCATCAATTGTAGCAATTGCACCACACTAATGCAAAATGTTAATATGGACAACTGAATAGGGGTGGAAGGTTAAGAAGGTAAATGGGAACTCTACATTCTGCCCAATTTTCTGTAAATCTAAAACAGCATATACACATAAACATCAATTAAGAAATAATGATGCTTAGTAAAAAATGATTTTAAGGGCAAGTAATTTTTGGAGATACTTCATGCTCGTTGACATTTTTGTGATTCATATTAGAGTACTAAGTATGAAAGACTGAAATCTTGCAATAGAGAATATACTTAATATTATTTATCCTAGCATTTCCTAAATTTTTGATCTTGGACTCCTGCCAGCCCCCAGGAAAAGCTTTTAACATCCCAAGGAGCTAGTGTTTCATGGAACATTCTTTGGAGATTACTGACTTTAATGATTGTTGAGAATCCTTCCAAATGTGTGAGTCTCATTTTGCATGTTTACTTTTTTAGCAGAAATCAGACATCACCAGATGATTCTATAAAATCAAGTTTCTGAACCCACAAAGTGAGAGCCAAACTGCAGGCCCCCAGTGGTTCCAGGAGAGGATGTTGGTGTTTTGTGAGTCCCATCTTTTCAGACTGCTGATTGAGCTTGCCACCTTTAATAGCAGCAAGCTCATTTTTGCATAAATGCCTTTAAGAGGATTTAAGAAGTCAGTTACTTAATTAGAATACAAAATATGCCAAATTCATATCTAAGATCAAAAAATCCAGAAGCACACCCTGCCTTCTTGATTGGTTTTAAGGATTTCTCAATCAAAATCACTCCAAAAGGAGAAGTTTGGAGGTTGAAAGCTGAAAAGGCTGTTTTCATGAAAGGTGTGGGCCATAGTTGAACATTTTGAGGGCATTTTACTCAGTAAACACTGGTTTACTGACTTGGTGTTGATTGTTCATTGCATCCATGGAAACAGTGGAAAATTGGCTTAAACTTACTCTTATTTTTTAAAAATACCATATTTTTACTTCAGTTGTCCTTCTGGCTTCAGAATATGAAAAAAATATATATTCACCAGTCCTGCTTTTTTCCCCAATTTTCTCAAGCTGAGAGGCTCCTTTAGAAACGTGAGAAAAGAATAAATGGAGACAGAAGTCCCCAGATTGCTAGAGAAAGGCTTGGCATGGCTACAGAGTCTGCTGTCCCTTCTGTGCATTGCTTTTCAATGGACTTGGGTAATCCTCTTCTAGATGTACTACTATATGCATCCTCTCCTCCTAGTCCACCTTCAGGACATGATCACTTGGCCACATGTAATGACTTTCCATTTTCCCTATAACTGCATCTGACCTTCCTATGCTTGATCCCTTTGCCTCTCTAGTCCTTTGACTTAGCAGTTAAGCTCTGACTTCAGGTTTGGGATGTTGCCACTTTGATGCTATATTCTGTCAGTTTTCCATGAATCTGAATGACATTCTCTACTCCCTGGTCCATATTTGATCTCTGACTGCTTCTGCCACATCATGGATAAGAGGTACTCTTGGTATCTATCTTTATTCTTGAGTTTCGCCACTGGTCAGGCCCTCCAGTGATGATCTAGAAAAGCTTTTATACCTTCCCTCTCACCTTTCCCCCAATCTTTGGTATATACAGGTTTGGGGACTCACTATGGCTACTTGCAAATGCCTTGCCCATCCCTTATGTCCTACTGTATGGGTACTACTGAGGGATTAGAGAAAGAAAAAATGGAGAAACTCTAATTATTGCGTGCCCAACAAACCTGGAAATGTGCTAGTTGTTCACCAAATATTTATAGCACTGCCATTTTACAAAGGAGATCACTAAAGCTCGCAGAAATCTGCTAATCTTTTCCATAGCTAGCAAGGGAGACAGACCTATGATTTGAACACAGTTGCAGATGATCTCCAAGTCTGATCCTTTTCTCTCCATTTCAATGCCTCACAAGAACATTGAATTTAAACATAGATATGTATGACCCAACTCTTAAAAATCAGATATAGTGTTTCACATTATTTTTTTCTGATATGACTTATTAAATGATAATAAATGCTGAATATATTCTTTCCTTTCTCATGCATTCATTCAGTAAATATTTGTTGAGCAACTATGAGCTAACAGGCACTATTTTAAGTATTTGGAATGCATCAGTTTTTAAAAATGACAGAAATTCCTATCTGGTAAAATTTTCATTCTAGTGGGTGGACAAAAATAAGCAATACACAACAATAACTAAGTAAATTGTACAGTATATTAGAAAATGATGAATAAACTGAAAAAAGTTAAATGAGCAAAGAAGGATTTGCATTAGTCATGGATGGAAGGATGGTTGTATTTTAAAATACAGTGGTGATTGAGAAGATGACATTAGAACAAGACTTGAAGGAGACAAGAGAGTGACCGGTTGGTGGAATACTTTCTGAGGATACTGTTGTGACCAGAGAGGAGTGAGCCTTGTGTGCTGAGGACAAGAAGAGGGAGTAATATGGAGACATGGACACATAAAGGTCATTGGAAAGGCTTGTCATTTTACTTCATTGAAATAATGAACCACTGAGAGTATTTAAGCAAAAGAGTGATTAACTTAAGTTTGAAAGATTACTATGCAGAGAATAGACTGAGATAATTTGCACATCTAATTTATGGCTGTGTGTTCACAATAACTTATTAGTTTAAGATTAGATTGGATTTAATAAGATTAAAATCATGGCAAAAGTTCATTGTGCAGGATGAACCACTAAAAGCCGGGTAATGTTAAGTCCAGAGTTAATATATGGACATGTGACCCAAGGTACAGAACAATAATTAGAAAAGTGTGACTTCTGATTTGGCAATCTGAATTTATAATCTCCACTCTACTCTTAAATTTGTTTCCTTGGATGCACATCTCTCTTTTCTCCATCTTGTGGAAAGATTTCAGTTTCAGAAATGGAATATGCCCTAAAAGATTCCATTTTTAGTTATACATAAAACTTCCAATTTCAATGTGAGTGTTCAAAAAATAAAGACAACTTTGGGCCCAATTCATCTTTTCAGAGCATATACCATCAGTTACATGGGAGTCTTTTAACATCTATTGATTGATTCCCTTGTATTCATGGTTTTCCCTATTTTTCTGCCTATCTCGTTCCACTTAAAGAATCTAAGACATGATGAATAGAATAGTTTTCCAAATAAATGTGGCAAACTTCTCTCTTGTCCTTCTTTGATTGTACCAAGAATTCTCCTTCCCCCAATTTAGAATTTGGACAGTGATACAAGACATTTCTCTGTTCATATAGCCACAAGTACTGCTTTAGTCCTTCTTTCCTTTAGAATCAAGAATTGTATTCATATTGACTAAACATAAATTAAAATATATTCACAGAGTACCTCTTAAATGTAGGCCTCTATGCTGGGGACTGAAATATGGACATGGGCTGGCATACTCTCTCTGTTCAGGGAGCTGAAAAGCTGATGGTCAATCACGTCAGTGGGACCTTTCTCATGGTACCCGTGTTCAAGGCATTCTTTATGATCCAACATAGGATGGCCATGCAGAATTCCCTGAATATGACTGCAGCATTGACTGCTGTCCTTCCTGCGTCGATATCAGTACGGGATAGGTCAGATAAGACCTTAGAAACCCTCATGTTTCTAGACAAAGAATAGCCTACAGTCACCATTCACTCTTTTTAAAAAAATATTTTTACTTGTAGATGGACACAATGCCTTTATTTTGTTTATTTAGTTTTATGTGGTGCTGAGGATCAAACTCAGTACCTCACATGTGTTACGCCTGCGCTTTACCATTGAGCCACAGCCCCAGCTCCACCATTCACTTTTGGTGACTTTCTCTGTTCTTTCTGATGTTGTAAAATCACTTTTGGGTTTCAGACTTGTAGGATGTATATATTTGAAATATTCATGAATAAATCCATCCAGTACCTGTAAATCTGTATTTAAATAACAGGTCAATAGATGATGATTAATTTTATCAAAAATTCATAGCAAATTACTTTAAGAGGAAAGATCTATGCTTTTAAAACATGATCCAAATCATTAAATATTCACAACTAACATAGTCTTTTTTTTTTTTTTTTTTGCGGTGCTGGGGATTAAACCCAGGGCCTTGTGCTTGCAAGGCAAGCACTCTACCAACTGAGCTATATCCCCAGCCCTATCATAGTCCTCTTTAAGGGAGTGAGTGTTATACATAGAGAGGTTTAATTATACCTGGCTGTAGTACTGTGTATGGGAAGATAACAGCACTGGAATGGGGAGTTCCACGAAGATAAAAATCCATACCAAAGAAACCAAAGGATGTTTGTGGCATCAAAGAGAGGGAAGAAAAGAGAACTCTGCTGTCATTTTTCAAGGACCTGCCAAGGATAAGAAAAAGAAGCTGTGCTTTTCCATTTCTTCTAACAAGAGGGACAGTTTTTAAATGATACTGGATTTTTAAAATGCTTTTTCTGTTTTATTTTTGTGATTCATTTTTTGTATGTCTATGTTTTCTATATACCTATATGTATATAGTTAGATCTCTCTTATGTTATTCAGCTTTCTGTTATTGTAACAAATCCTTGAGGTAAACAGCTTATTAAATTAAAGGTTGATTTTGGCTCATGATTTTGGACGTTTCAGTCTATGATTGATTGGCTCTGGCTGCTTTGGGGCCTGTGGCAAGGCATCACATCAAGGCAACAGTGTGCTGCAAAACTATTCATCCTATGTCTGGGACACAAAAGAGAAAGGGGATGAGGAAGACTCTGGGGTCTCAATAGCCCTTTCAAGGGCACTTCTTCAATGACTGGAAGATTTTCCTCTAAACCCCACCTCCTCAGGGCTCCACTGCCTCCCACCAGCACCATGGGCTGGTGACTAAGCCTTTAACACATAGGCATTTAAAGGCATTTATCCAAACCATAGTGCAAGATAAACAACTTAAATGGAGGAAGGGCTCATGGTTTCAGAGGTTTCGCTCCACATTCAGTCATCATGTTGCCTTTGGGGCTGTGGCAGCACAGTGTATCATGGCAGAAGTGTGTGGCAGTGGAACTGCTCCCTCATGATGCCAGGAAGTCCAGACAGAGGTAGGAAGAGGTCTGGACCTCAGTACGCCCTTCTATGGCATGGCCCCAATGACCTATCTTTCTTCAACTAGGCCTCAACTGCTAAAGTTTCCTTCACCTCCCCAAAGTTCCAGAGATTGGTGAACAAACTTTCAACATTTGGGCCTTAGAGGAACATTCAAGATTTAAACTATACACTATCTAATATGTAATTTGATCTCTATCTTTGTCTTTGTATATATAAAAACTGTTCAATATAACTATTTTACACAAAGATCTATTTCTAGTTCTAATTCACTGTGGAATCTAGTGTCATAGTGCAAAAAAAACATTTAGAAGTGAAAGATTATTAAGGGTCTTTTCCACCTCTCCATACCACATATTTCAGGGCACTTTAACAAGTCAGATGACAAAGCTACATTAGAGACAATGGAAAATAACCATAGTCACATATATATAGCCACATGCACATGCGTGTGCACACACACACACCTTCCTAGTTGATCATCTACTGAAGAGAAAAAAATTAAATATGTGATCTAATCACGCAGTCTCAGGTAAATCAGCTTCTGGGGCAGAGGACATAGGGTAATGGGCAGGTTCTATATGCCTAGATGTCTTGCTACAATCTTGATATGAAACCAGCAGCAACACCCCCAAAACCACTTTAATTATTCTCATCAAGGAGTAAACATTCTCCTCTCTTTCTTAGGTGTCTACCTCAGTTTGAGGTAGTGCAATACCACTGGTATTGAAAGCCCTGCTTTCATCTGAAAGATCCAGGAGCCCGAAGGGCCAGTGACCCTCAGCTGTCTGTATCTTAGGCACACTCAGCTCAGACACCTGCAACTCACAAGGGTCATGGCTGAAGGAAGGAGTCCTTACGAACTCCACCCCTACTGCTGGTATATCCCAGGTTGTGAGAGAACATGATTGTCCATAATAAGTGGATTTAATTTATCCACTGCAAGACATACACCACATTTTGATGGAAGGAAGTTGTAGGGGAGTGTGCGCCATTTCCAAAGAGAGCAGGTGTCATGGTTCAGAGGACCTGGTGACTCAGGCTCCAGAGAGGGTACTGTTAAACAGCCCCCATAGAGGATGCAAGAGGAAAAACCCTCTGGATTTACTTGTCAAAATCCTGTCAACCACCTCAGTCAGGCATCTCTTTCTGGTCCCCAGACACTGCTTAGAGCCTGGAAGCCACGATCTTCCTGTGGTGGTTTAGTGGCCTGATGGAGCATTTGGCAGTGATTACACAGTGTTGGCTCAGGGATGAAGCATATGGCTCAGGAGAGCTTGACTCATTATTTTCTGATAATGTTTATAACATAAGCTGTCTACCCAGCTCAAGAATATCACGTGTTCGGCAGTGGCATGTTATGTGGTGGTGACTTGCAGTGCAATACCACTGGTTCCTTTCTGTGCAAGTCAAAGGTTCACTTGGTTTCCACAATGCTGCCACTATGTGGCTACCAGCAACCTGACTTGCACTGTGGTTTTCCTTTCTGTCCTCTGTGGTGCAGTTCTGCTTTAATCATTACAGATTAAATGACCAAAATGATTACATGAATTAAAAAAGGCAACTTTTGCATCATTCTGTTCTGGGTTCAAATCTCAGCTCCACGCTTCCTAAATGGGAGCAAGTCACTGAGGCTCTGGCCTTTCGTCTACTCAGCTATAAAATGGAGTAATAACATATTATCCATCACAAAGGGCTAATGTGAGTGACAAATTAGATCATGTGCCTAAGCTGCTCTTCACGGAGGTCGGCATGAATAGAGTACAAGAAATGCTAGCATTATCATTGATAAATCTGCATCCTGAGTATTTCCATGAGCCAGATTATGGGTGTCTGTGTTCCTGCCAATTTTCTCAGTAGCTACAGCTGAATGCATTCCAGTGGACAAAGAATTTTCTACCTGGAACAGGATCCTAAAAGTAAGATTCTAAAATGTGGAATTGGCTGAGTGGAAGAGGTGGGGCTTTGGACTGTGAGGTCTCAGCTATTTCAGGCTGCAAATCTGGTGGCCTTGATTTTGTGGCCAAACATTTGGTCAGCTTGTTACCTGCTGTTCTTTGGGATAGAGACCATGTGCCATGGCAGCTTTGCTATTAGGGTAAGTAGTAGGAGAAATTCAGAACCTTGGCATATGGTTAGATATTTTTTTTTCCTCAAGGAGAGATCTGTACTTAGACTAGAGTTAGCCTGTCTGCAAGCAGAAATGGAAGATGTATTCTTTACCTGCAGCCTATATTCTAAATTGACTGAGAATTCTTTATTTTGGGTACTGCAGAGTTTTAAAAAGAAATTTATTCTTACCAAACTGAGTAGGCAAGGAGAATGACAGTAAGCCTGCCTGCTTAGCAGGTTGGTACCTTAAGACTTTCCCATCAGTCTCTTAAGATTCTTTTTCAGACATACAAATTTGCATTACACCTGACATATTATTATGTCATTATTATTTTTGAATGACCATCATTATTTTTGAATGACCTCAAGGCATTAGCCATTAAGGTATAAAATAGAGGACTGGGAAAAGTCAGAGAACAGTAGGCAAGGGGAAGTAATCTCTGCGTTTAATATCATGTCTAGATGAAATATTTGCTTGTGATTGTTTACCAAGGACTTAATTGACCAAGAGCAATTATTCCAAGATTGGAAACTCTGTAAGCTTTTATGGGAATTGTATTGCCAAAGGCTAATAAGAATCTGCTATTGTTAAACCTCCCTATTTTATTTAAAATAATAGAAAGTGAGCCAAAAATACCTGTGGCCCTCAAAAGAAATTATCTCCCACAATATCTGCTTCATGTGTGGTCAAGGAAAAGCATTCCAGGGAACAAGGCTTAAGGACCCTGGAATAGATAACCAAGGGACAGCTCCTAGTGACACAGCACAAGAATCCTGAGTTTTCTTGCCAAGCAGAGTTTGGTTTTTACCCTGGCACTGTCCTTTTCATTATTGTTCCTTCTGAATAGGAGTAATAATAAGCCCTTTGGCATTATTAGATGCCAAAATACCTTAGGCTGAGTGACTACATAAAGAAAAGAGATGATTTAGCTCAGTGCTGGGATTAAAGGGCCCACCTCTGAAGAGGCCTCCTTGCTGGCAGTCATGAGGTAGATCAGGCATCACGTGGCAAGGCATAAACATGTGTGTCTCTTTTGCTGTCTGTCCCTCTTCTTAAAAAGCCACCAGCCTTCAGTCACAGGGACTCAATGCTGATGACTTTATCTAGTCCTAATCCCCTCCTAAAAGTCCCACTTCTAAACAACAAAAATCAAGTTTCCTCTCTCTTAATGCCTCACAATGGTGACTAAATTTCAATATATGAAGCTGTAGAGGACACTCTCAAACCATAAAATAATTATTGCAGGACTTAATATTTCACTTATCCAGCTCCTTTAAAAAAGTCACTGAATATTGGGTGTGCTTGGAAAGAGAACTTGTCTTTCTGTTAAGAAATCATTAGTCTATGGGAAGTCCCATCTAGATCTAATAAAAGGACTGCATTTGGAGACCCCGAAGAGTTGAATGAAGCAACTAAATTAGGCTTTGGGCTTGTTGCCATTTGGGACTGGTGCTGTTTGTTCTACTTTGAAAAGAAGGGGGTGTGAATGTTGGATGGTCAATGGAGGTGACTGTGACAGACATAGCTCATTATCTACTCTTTCCCCTTCTTATTTAGTGAGGACTCTAACTTTGAAGTGGCACTATTTGTGCCCACTTACCAATCACCTCCCCAGACTTCCGTGCAGCTGGAAATGACCATAGAAGCCATTCTGATCAAGGAGGTATACTTATAAATCTACTGGCAGGAATCTGGAGCTTTTGCTTTTCTGAAATAAAATAAATAGAAGGATGGAGACATCTTGCCTTTGTTATTTGCCCTTTATCCTTCTTCTCTACCCCTTTTTTTTGACTGGCATTAAGACTCAGTGCCTGGAGCTAGAAGAGTCATTTGAAGATCATTAAGAAGAAGTCACATGCTAACCATGGAAGAGCAAGTAGCCAGAAGAAACCTAGTTCCAGATGACTTCCCTGAGCTCTGATTGAATTTCAATTTCTACATTTCTTGGCATAGAAAAAAAAAAAAAGCTCTACTTATTTAGTCATCTGAAGTTGACTTAAATAAATGTTATGATCAAATTTTAATAAATTGTGTCTTTGTCACTGTTATATTTTGGATCTTAAGTGTCATCCAAAAACCCATGTCCCCAAGCTTGGTCCCCAAGGTGACACTATTGGGAGGTGGTGGAACCTTTAAGGGGTAGGGTTGAGTGGGAGATCTTTAGGTCACTGAGTGACTTAAAAGTGATTGTGCAACCCTAGCCTTGCCTCACTCTTCCTCTTCTTCCAGACCATAAAGTGAATGACTGCTCCAACACATACTTCTGCTGCCTCAGCATAGGCCCAAATCAATGGAGCCAGCTGATCATGAACTGGGATCTCCAAAATATGAACCTCCAATATAAACCTTTTATCTTTATAAGTTGATTATCTAATAGTAATGAAAAGCTGTCTAACACAGTTGCCAAGAGAAATCAGAGGTCATGAAAAGGAGGAAAGTCAAATGTACTTCTTTTTGGGGAGTTGATAGAATCAGTAATTGAATTGGTGGGATCATGGGGCAGTGGGTTTTGCAGTGTCTAATCAAGTTGAGGAGGCAGAAAAATGTGAAGAATGTGATAGTGCCTGGACCAAAACAGCAGTTGAGGACCAGTCATGATGGTTAGAGGGATAGTTTGGCCAAGGAAGGGCCAGTATTGTCCTCTCCAGGCAGGTTAGGACCTGTGTCCACCATGGTATGCTTTACTTTGGCTCAGGTACATTCTGGAAAGTGTTGCTTGGTGCAAGTTGGAGCTCATATATGGAAGAGTCTGCAGGACAATCTGCCCATCTTCTTCACCTTTTATGTAGAGACATGTTGGAGGTGATATGCAGCTGGTCATATCATGGGTTTTCCATTCTGACTGAGAGCGCTCATTCAGGGAACTAGAGTGGCTGGGGTTAGATGTGCGTGATAGCTACTCTGAGGATTTGTCTCGATGTGCTGGTTTCTTGCTTCTGGTAAACTAGAGGGAAGTTGGTTTTAGTGAATCAGGCAAGTCATCATTCAGGTCTCAGGCCTCCAAAATCACACACAGTTAAGCCTGTTGGACTTTCCACAACCAGAGATGTATATATACATCTTTAATATATATATATACATATTACATATATGTACACACATACATATATGCATATATATAGTTGGTTTCCAAGTTTTTTTCAAGAACTCATACAAAATATTACAGATAAAAGAATTTTAATTCTCCTCCTCTTCCTCTTCTTCATCCTGGTTAATCTGGAAGTAACAGTTTGTAACTCTCTTTGCTGTTAGTGACTATGTGCAACCAATCATGTAGATTATTCTTCTCCAAATAATTTTTGGTGAGATATTTCAAATACCTTTTGGAAAAAGTCACCTCAAATGTTACAGTGATCTTACTCTTGTTCTTTCACCAAGATTCTCAGCTTTGTTCCCTTTGATTGTCTCTTGGAGAAACTGCTGAAATTTGCAGCGTTCATGAAGCCATCTTCTATAAGGTGGTGTAGTCAAGGGTGCACTTCAGATCCTGAGTCTTTTGTTTTGCCCCACTTCACCAAAAACTTTTTCACAGCCTCCATGGCAGCAGCAGATACAGAAAGTGAGGTGGCATCTGCCTTCCATATAGTTTTATTTGCTAATTGCATTTTGTTTTTCTTTTTTTTTTCTTTGTTTCTTATCTCTTTATTTGGTTGGGGGTTGAACCACTCTACCACTGAGCTACATCCCCAAACCTTTCTATTTTGAGAAGTTCTGTGTTAATGATGGTCTCATTAAGTGACCAAGGCTGGCCTCAAACTTGTGATGCTTCTGCTACAGCCTCTGAAATCACTAAGATTACAGGCATGAGCCACCACTAATTACATTTCTGACAATAAGAGGTGATACTAAAAATAGCATCTCCTTGTCCAATGAAGGTATAACTGAATTCTAGACAAGAAAAGCAACATTTTGACTACCTATGTAGACATCAAAATCATTTTGCTGCTCTCTCTAGTGCTTCCTAATTTCTGTTCTTGTGCTTTAAGAGACTATGAAGAAAGAAGCGCTCTCAATCATCATAGTCTTCCAAGTCCCAAGTGAACCTAAATTTGGAAAGCCTGAAATTGAAAGTATTGATAATGGATTTGCTCAAATCAATTTAAAAAAGTCCTCTCTCCTGGCATGAATAAAAATGATTGCAACCTTTGCTTTGAGTAGTATTACTAGGTTTTGTAAGTCTCTGCCCCATTTTAATCTACTGAGAAAGAAAATAGAAAATGGTGTTAAGAAGATAGAAAAAATCTGCCCACCCCTATTACATCATCCTTTCTCTTCTGCATTAGCCAGAGGTCTCCAGAGCAACAGAATCAGTATAGAAATATAGATATAGATATACAGATATACAAGTATACAAATAAATACATACATGTCATACATATTATAAATGTATATACCTATTGAGAGAATGAGGAAGAAAAAGAAACATATTTATGTAAGAAATTGACTCATATGATTAAATCAAAAGCCCAGAAGTGTTCAAAACCCATCAGGCTTGAGACTCTGGGAGACTTGATGTTTTAGTTCAAGTCCAAAGGCAGGAGAAAGCTCAGTGTCCCAGCTGAAGGCAGTTAGAAGGACTACCCTATACTGTAAGTTTTTGTTCAGTTGACTGTTTGAGGTCCACCCACTTTGTGGAGGGCAATCTGCTTTACTCAATCTAATGACGTATTAATATCATCTAAAACACAGGCACACCCAAAATTGCTTGATCAAATATCTAGGCATCATGGCTCAGTCAAGTAAAATTAATCATCACAGCTTCTCAGAAATTAAAAGGTAGGTATTCATTGCCTAGATCTGACTCAGAAGCCAGCGTCTTTAGAATTTTGTAAGTATTTGTTGAACTAATGATCAGACTACCAGGAACACATCTACAGTGGAAAAGCTGTCTTGTTATATAGTTGCAACAGGGGTGGTTTTATTTTGGGAAAGCCACGGGCACATTCCAGTAAGCAGTTATTGTGGGGGGGTGTCTATTTTTACAAATTGGGCTGCATTCGATGATTTTCAGGAGCAATTGGGAAGCAGAGGACAGTTCGGGACTTCAGACTGCTATGCCGCTGGGTCAGTTCAGAGATTGGGTAACATTGATTTTTACCCAGGAAGTAGAGGAATTAAAGTGGGCTTAGAGGTACCATTGTTACAGAAGCAGCGTCCTATCAGTGACAGATAATGCTGGTCAGAAGAAGGGAATGTTTAGTCATATTTGTGCCACTGAGTGGCCTCGTTTATGTCTTTCTCTTAACATGGATGTGGAGTGACCTTATCTGTGTCTTTTTTGAACATAATTTGTGATCTTTTGAGAACATTGTGGTTTGGTTGTCAGCATGGCCATTTTTCATTTTCCAGTGATAACATTAAATATTGGGAAATCTTTTGCCTAAAATCTAAGTGCATTGTCTCTGGAAAATAAAATTTGAGAATTTGGACACGAGTGGTGGACTTTTATTTCCAGATGACACTAATTGGCTATTTCATCTCTTGATTGCTACAGTTCCCACCAACTTATTGTTATTTGATGCCAGACACACTTTATTCTTTTTTTACTATCTTTCTATCCTTTGTAATGTTATAGCAACAGAAAACATATTAAAATGTTGTGCTCCCCAGGGAGATTCTCCAGCGCCATTGGGAGAGTCAGCCCCACCCCAATCCCAAATCCCCTCCCTATAGCCCACCCCAACCCCAAATCCCCTCCCTATAGCCCACCCCAATCCCTTCTCCTCCCTATAGCCCCACCCTAATCCCTTCCCAGGCTCTATAAAAGTTGACAATAAAAGAACTAATACCCGATTTCCCAGGTCACCACTTTTAGGTGTAAGGGGATCTACGCTGGCCAGCTAAAATAAAGTTTCTTTGGCTTTGCGTGATCTTGGATGATTTTATTTTCTTTGGGTACAACAGTAGACATACACGATTTCAATCATGATTTCAATCTCTAGTCTGGATGATTAACCAGAGATATGCAGTGGCCTGGGTTTTTCCAATTATTGAAAATGTTCACTTCTTAAAATTTCTTCACAGTTATTGAAGTGAAATCATTTATCATCATTTAGCTAAATCACTACATATTACATTTTAGTCTACCTTACTTTTGGGAAAATAAAATGAAAACTTTAAGGCATCATATATCATATTTCAATAGATAGATCACTCTCTAACTGACCCTGCTGGTTTTGATTGGATTTAAAAGATAGTAACCCAGACCTCTCCTTCTTTCTTTCAATTGAAACCCCATAAGGTGTCTATAGGTAGTCCATAAGGAGGATTCTATGATAGTCAGCTTTTTGTTGCTGTGACAAAATTACCTGTTTAGAACAACTTAGATAAGGAAAAGTTTACTTTGGTTTATGGTTTCAAAAGTCTCAATCCATGGATGACCAGCTCCATTGCTGTGGGCCTGAGGTGAGGCAAAACATCATGGTGGAAGGGCATGGCAGAGGAAAGCTGCTTAGCTCATGGCAGCTGGAAAGAAGAGAGAGAGAGAAGCCAGGGGTATCACCAGTAACTTACCTCCTCCAGCCTCATCCTACCTACCTATAGTTACCATTCAGTAACCCATTCAAATTATTAATCCATTAAATGGACTAATCTACTGATGAGGTTACAGTTTCCATCATCTAATCATTTTAACTCTGAACATTCCTGTATTGATACATGAATTTTTGGGGGGGTATTACATATGTAAACCATAACAGATTCTTTAGTACAAGTGACAGAATAATCTCACTCAAACTGTCTTAAACAAACAAAATCTTTGACTCACATAACTGAAAAGCTAATTTGTCTATTCAAATTGATTCAGTCTTTTTTATTTCTTGTTTAGTCTCTGTTGTGTTGGTCTCAATCTCAAGTTACACACAGAAGTGTCATGGCTTCCACGATCTGCATCTTCACATGCTTAAGAACAGTGGAAAGGAGGACTTTTCTTTACCCAAGAAAGCGAACAAAGTTCTTAGTTTGAAATCCATTGACTGAAACTGGTTAAGACATTCATCCCAAACTAATAATTCCACAGAGAATAGAATATAATAATCATCTTGGTCTTAATTCATGTATCTGATGCAAGAAGTAGAGGTGGTCAGTCCCACCCATTAACATGGAGTTGATCTCAAAACAAAGGTTGGAGTACTATTAATAGAGGAGAGGTGAATGATAAGAGTAGCTTCAAAACTTAAATGTTTGGGAATCTCACACAATAAATACCTATTGACACTTGATAGGGCTACTGCTCATCCAATGCCTGATCTTCCCCTTGGTAAGTTCAGAAATTGGGCTTGCAGAGGGGATAGAGCTGGAGTTTTAAATCCTTGGAAACCTATTGAAAACTGGTTTGTATAATTGCCTCAGACTTCCTGGGTAGCTGACTCTGAGATGGAGGTTTGTATACAATAAGTTTATTGAAGAGTTCTCTCTGCATATTTGTGGAAGAGTGAAGAAAGGGGGAAAGGGAAGGAAAAAAAGTTTGAATGTGATACCTCCCGAATCACTCTTCTTCCTAAGGATTGTGTTGACTATTCTGGGTCTCTTATTTTTCCAAATGAATTTCGTGATTGATGTTTCTATTTCTATGAAGAATGTCATTGGAATTTTAATAGGAATTGCATTGAATCTGTTTAACACTTTTGGTAGTATGACCATTTTGACAATATTAATTTTGCCTGTCCAAGAGCCTGGGAGATCTTTCCATCTTCTAAGTCTTCTTCAATTTCTTTCTTTAGTGTTCTGTAGTTTTCATTGTAGAGGTCTTTCACCTCTTTTGTTAGATTGATTTCCAAGTATTTTATTTTTGTTGAGGCTATTGTGAATAAGGTAGTTTTCCTATTTTCTCTTGTAGTGGATTCATCGCTTATGTATAGAAATGCATGTGATTTATGGGTATTGATTTTATATCCTGCTACTTTGCTAAATTGATTTATTAGTTCTAGAAGTTTTCTGGTGGAGTCTTTGGATCTTCTAAACATAGAATCATGTCGTTGGCAAATAGTGATAGTTTGAGTTCTTCTTTTCTCATTCATATCCCTTTAATTTCTTTCATCTGTCTGAATGCTCGTCTTCAAGGATTATGTTGGATAGAAGTGGTGAAGGAGGGCATCTCTGCCTTGTTCCAGTTTTTAGAGGGAATGCTTTCAATTTTTCTCCATTTAGAATGATGTTGGCTTTGGGCTTACCTTTTACAGTGTTGAGGTATGTTCCTACTATCTCTAGTTTTTCTAGTGTTTTGAACATGAAGAGATGCTGTATTTTGTCAAATGCTTTCTCTGTATCAATTGAGATGATCAGAAGATTCTTGTCTTTAAGTCTATTGATGTGATGTATTATGTTTATTGATTTCAGTATGTTGAATCAAACTTGCATCACGCTACCAGACCTCAAACTGTACTAGGATCAATAGTAATAAAAATAGCATGGTATTGGCACCAAAATAGGCATGTAGACGAATGGTACAAAATAGAAGACACAGAGACAAACCCACATAAATACGGTTATCTCATACTAGACAAAGGTGCCAAAAATATACATTGGAGAAAAGATAGCTTATTCAACAAATGGTGCTGGGAAAACTGGAAATCCATATGTAATGAAATGAAATTAAATCTCTATCTCTCACCCTGCACAAAAATCAACTCAAAGTGGATCAAAAACTTAGGTGCTGGAACAGAGACTCTGTGCCTAATAGAAGAAAAAGTAGGCCTAAATCATCATCATGTCAGCTTAGGACCTGACTTCCTTAAAAAGACTCCTAAAGTGCAAGAAGTAAAATTCAGAATAATAAGTGGAATGGATTCAAACTAAAAAGCTTCTTCTCAGCAAAGGAAACAATCAATAATATGAAGAGAGAGACTAAAGAATGGGAAAAAATCTTTACCACACACACCTCAGATCCAGCACTAATCTCTAGGATATATAAAAAACTCAAAAAACTTAACACCAAAACAACAAATATCTCAATCAACAAATGGGGAACTGAACAGACACTTCACAGAAGAAGAAATACATTCAATCCACAAACAGTAAAAAATGTTCATCTCTTTCAATTACAGAAATGCAAATCAAAACTACTCTAAGATTTCATTTCACTCCATCATAATGGCAATTATCAAGAATCAAGCAATAATAAGTGTTGGTGATGATGTGGGGAAAAAGGTACACTCATACATTGTTGGTGGGACTGCAGATTGTTGCAATCACTCTGGAAAGCAGTATGGCAATTCCTAAGAAAACTTGGAATGGAACCACCATTTGACCCAGCTATCCCACTCCTTGGTTTACACCCAAAGGATTTAAAATCAGCCTACTACAGTGATGCAGCCACATCAATGTTTATAGTAGCTCAATTCACAATAGCTAAACTATGGAACCAACCTAGATGCCCTTCAACAGACGAATGGATAAAGAAAATGTGGTACATATACACAATGGAATATTACTCAGACTTAAAGAAGAATGAAATTATGGCATTTGCAGGTAAATGGATGGAACTGGAGAATATCATGCTATGTGAAATAAGCCAATTCCCCAAATCCTAAAGCCTAATGTTTTCTCTGATATGTGGATGTGATCCAAAGTGGTGGGTGGGTAGGGATGAATAAAGGAATTTTGGATTAAGCTATGGGAAGTGAGGGGAGGGGTGGGGTGTGGGGATGGGAAGGCCAGTAGAATGAGACAGACATTATTACTCCATATGCATATATGAAAAATTTTTTTAAAAGTTTGAATGTGATAAAGTCACATAAAAAAGAGGTCAGGTGATGTTAGAAAGAGTTCCAGAGCAGAGATGCTTCATTATATATGGGGTCAAACCTTTACATTCTCCTCTTGGCTTTAGGCTGCCACAGAAAAAGAACTTGATATTTGGCAGACGGACTCTTCAGAAGAAGGCAAATCCTGGCAGCTGAAGGAATGGCAGCTTCAGTCTTGGGGTTGGGGGAGGCAGATCTTGGGGTTGGGGGAGGCAGATCTTGGCAGCACAACATCACATTCACTATAATAACATATGACTCTGTCCCAGACATATAACTGACAAGGGAAAACAAACACTTAGACTAGTTCATCAAAACATCTTATTCAAAGAATGGAAGTTTTTCTTGGGAAACAAAATAATTATCAACATGTTGTTTGGTGAATAAATTAGTAAAATAACAAAGTAGAGTGGAAAATGCACTTAAAGAAAATGCACTTTGGGCTCTGGGCCCAAAGTGAGACAGCTCATCAGAGCTAAAGAGATGGGTGTAGGAAAGCAACTCACCTCATGACAGCTAGAAAACAGAGAGAGAAAGAGGGGGAAGGGGCTACAGGGAAGAACAACCCAACCACACCCTCAGTGACCCACCTTCTCCAGCCATACCCCTCCTGCCTACATGTACCAACTATTCAAAATAGAATGAAATAACTAGGTTACAGCTCTCATAATCCAATCACTAAACCTCTGATAATTTCTGCATTAATATAGGAGCTTCTGGATGACATCTCTTATCCAAATTGTAATGGCCAAACTCACCCTTTTATAACAGCATTAATCCCACTCATGTCTTAATACTGTTTAAATGGCAAAGTTAGAGGAGTTCTCAGGGCACATGGATAATATTTTTGTAAGTTTTGTTATCGAGTTTATTCCAAATAGGGGGAAACTGAGTAGAATTACATGCTGATAGGGTCAGATCATGGAGAGCAAGTTCCTAGTGGGTGGAACAAGAGCAGAGCAAAAGATAGGAGACATGGAAATTTACAAAACAGCCAAGAGAGACTAGAACCTGGATGTTCACTAGATGTGTCTGGAGAACTTTAACAAGATACCAATGCTGAGACTACTCCAAAGCTAGGGTTCTTGGATCCAGAGTTGAAATAAATGAACAATGGCCATTTAACACAAATGAGGCTTTTTAAGGACTTCCTCTTGAGCCAGAAGGGAGACAGCACTTGAGGACAGAGACCCCAGGCTGGATCAAGCAAAGAACAAAGGGGAATAGTTTTACAGCACATATGGGACAGGCCTCTGGTTGCCTTCAGATATGGAGGTGGGACTTCAGCTGTACCAGCTCTCCTTCCTCGTGCTTCTCCATGTGATCTGTGTCTCTTTGTCACTCTACCTAGGAGCTTTACTATGCTAATAAGGTAAAGGTAACTCTGGGCTATTTTGGTGAATGCTCTAGCATGCATTTGCCTCTCACCACCTGGAATTACCCTTATCATCTGGGAAAGTCTCTATTACTATAATTTTCAAAATAGTGCAGACCCTTGCTTTGTCTGGCCAGTGCTGGCATATCTGCTGACCACATAGTCTCAGAAAGCTGAGCTGATTTTTCCAGGCTCCCATCTCCTAACCTGCTATCTCACTCTTATGGCCTTCAAGATTAGTTCACCTTTTAACTCTCCTAAATTTCCGGTATGGTCTTTAATCCTAAAAGACTGAGAGCTGGCTCAGCTGTCTTATTTCTCCTGAGAGGTTTTATCCCTTAGTCCTAAGTGGGTCCTACTTTGTAAGGACATCTCTGACTGTGTTAAGACCCTATCCTAGACAACTGAAATCAGAATCTTTGTGAGTGGGACCAGGGTATCAGTATGTTTTCAAAGGTTCCCAGATGAATTAAATGAATAGTCTGTACTCCCTAAAACAAATAAGACTCACACAATTTTGTCAGAAATGTTGATTCATGAAAAGTATTTTCAAGGCTAGAACATGAAAGGAGCTTAGAATTGTTCTCTCCAGTTCTGGGCAATTACCAAGCCTTTATTTTTATGTTTCTTTCTGGCATTTGACAAGTTATAGAAGTAAGATATGGAGGTCTTAAACAGGGTCCAGATCAGCAAAACAGTGAAGCCAAAAAGGTTTAAATGTTAGTCCTCTAAGGCCTGCGTCTTAAGGAGTTGAGTTAATTTTGCCAGAAGAAAAGGTTTGAGTGACGCTTAATTATAGTCATTGAGGAGTGATCAGATTTTGTTGGAGGGAGATAGAACATCTGTTCACCCAGTTCACTGAGGCCAGGACAAAGGGGAAATGACTTATAATTCAGCAAGATGCCAATTAAAGACTAAGAAAAGCTCTCTGATGATATATATAGGTTTTGTGTTGATAGAAAATATGTCTGAAGAAGATATTTTCTTTAGAAAATACAGTCATAGAAATGAATTATATGAATTCGAGGGATCTTATGGATCCTTAGGAAACCTTTTACTATTTGGGGGGGGGGGGTACTGGGGATTGAACCCAGGGGCACTCCACCATTGAGCCACATCCCCAGCCCTATTTTGTATTTTATTTAGAAACAGGGTCTCACTGAGTTGCTTAGGGCCTCCTAAGTTGCTGAGGCTGGCTTTGAACTCAGGATCCTCTTGCCTCAGCCTCCCAAGTGCTGGAATTACAGGCGTGCACCACCGCGCCCGGCAACCTTTTACTTTGAAATTAACTCATAAATTTGCTATAATATCTGTGAGAGGAAAAAAGTTTTAAAAATAAGCTATAACCTTTGGACAACAGTCCACCAAAACACACACACACACACACACACACACACACACACACACACACATGAAGAAAGGAAGCTAAAAATAAAAGTGAAAGACCACTGTTTAGGGCTTTTATCAGTTTTGAATGCCTATAGGCAGTAGAACATGTGACTCTAGTGACTTTGCAAATAGGAAATTTTCACATAATAAGACCACTGGAGACAAGTAGCTGTTAGTGTTGGTTCAATAGCTCGACTATGACAAGGTCAGAAACCTTGTGATTCAGTTGCCATTTATCCTTTCGCCTCATGCTCATTACTGTATGTTATATAGGGGCCATTCCATTTCTTAGCATCAATTCACATTCAAGGCTGGGAGAAGAGGGAAGGGCAGAGGGCTGTGTGGGCTGCAAATTTTCTATTTTATTAGGACAAGATTTGTCCAGCAATCTTTCTCAGTGGATTCTGCTAAAGGCTCCCTGACAGAAAGCAAGCTGCTGATTCAACATTCATTCTTCCATAATCTCCAGTAAGAAACCAATTTTGTTTGGGGTGTCATTGTGCTTTGGCTAAAAGACTGCACGTCACAGCTTTCCATCTGCCAGGGGCTGTCAATGGCACGCCGTGGGTTTGCTGAGTGTAGCTTTCAGGACAGAGCTATTTGGATGGATTTCTTTTCCTCCCCCTGCCTCTTTTTTTTTTTTTTTT